>LSSN01000002.1:73453-206626 GCA_001970855.1 Smittium culicis
AATTTTTTAAACAGACCAGCCAAATTGTGTAAAATTAAAAAACTAAAAAAAAAAAAAAAAAAAAAAACTAATTTAAATTGTCTAAAAAGTAAATTAATTGAAACTATATCTGATATTTCACAATATTTAATATCCCTTAAGTGGGGTACAGCAATTATTTAAAGAGTAAAACCACCCGATAATGCTAATAATATAAAAAATAACTACAAATATACATTGCTTATTAAATAAATCACAGGAATTGACCATTAAAAC
This sequence comes from Smittium culicis, assembly GCA_001970855.1. Taxonomy (NCBI): domain Eukaryota; kingdom Fungi; phylum Kickxellomycota; class Harpellomycetes; order Harpellales; family Legeriomycetaceae; genus Smittium; species Smittium culicis. The sequence continues at coordinate 73,709 of LSSN01000002.1, forward strand.
AGAAAAAATTGTATGATTGAGAGTCAATCTCTTTAAACTAAAATAAAACCTGGAGGTAATAGAAAACGACATAAATTATTAGTTGAAGATTCGCTAAATCAACTAGGAGAAATAGAAAACTTTTTTAAGATTAAAAAAAGGAGTTAAAATCTCTTTTTGCAGTTCAAAAACTATGAGCGTGTAAAGAAAGAAAAAAAATTTTTTAAATTAAATTATAATAATATAAAAACAATAAATCTTATTTTAAGTGCTGAATACTAACTAAATTATAAAAATTTTAATATTCCATCATACATTGTTTTATTTACATGGAAAGTGTCGCTGTTTATAACCTGGTATGGCACTACATGTGTTTCACTATTCAATTGATAGATGTTTTGTACTTTTTTTTATTTAGTTTTAAATTTAAATTATTAGGTTTTCTCAAATATGAAACTTTAGATAATGATAAAAAAAGCATTTTTTGAAGGTTTTTTTATACCTTTTTCGTGATAATATATATTTCTTACTTTTAGTAAGAAATGGCGTTTAATAGAGAAAATACGAGTTATAAGTTTTAATGAAATTATAATGTAAGAATGCAATAAAGAATAACGTTTTTTAAAGATGGTAAAGATCTAATCAAGTTAGTATTTAAAAAAAAAAAACTTTTTTTAACATGAGAATATAGGATTTTCTTTGCTAAAAGAGAAAACAAAAACATCAAGTACTATATGTTTCAGATCAATACTTAATTTATATCATTGGCTAGTAGGTTTTTACTAAGAAAAAAATAGCTAAAAATAATACGATAACCTGTAAATTATAGACGATATTATTGAAATCACAAAAATTAAACACAAATAAATTATCTCATACTAAGAAAATATCATTAAAACGTTTATTAAAAGGGAAAATACAATTTTTTCAATAGAATATTAGAAATCATGGGAGCTTAAATACTGATCCTATGGAAAGGAACTACAATTATATTCACTTTTTTAAAAAATTTGATATTTAAAAATATCAATAGAATGGCTAAAAAAATTAATAGGATAAAAAAATATGCTAATTAACTATTACCCTTAATATTGTAGTAAAATATTTATTAAAGAAAAAAATTTTATCGAAAAATCAACAAATAAATATTTCGACAATATTATAATTTAGCTAAAAGGGTTTTGTTTTATAAAATAGCTAAAATTCCAGGACCTATGTAACGGCCCAAAAAATAAGAGTTAATTAAAACCACTATCGAACACAATAATTAAAGAATAATAAAAAACGCCATTAATTCTAATAATACTATACTTAGTAAAGTTATTGATCATTAAAGATTTACTGAACTGAACGTCGTGATAAAAATTTTCACCGAAGCAAAATTCACAAGCGAAATTAGAAAACCCCTAATCAAAAATGACACATATAAATAATTTAAAAATTGAAATATTAGATTTAAAGAATAAGTTTAAAAAAACTTTCAATTACTGAATAGTTCATCAAAGACGTTTCAAAAATTTAAAATAAAAGGTTAAAATTTTAGAGTGATGCAAACTAGAAATGCGTTTAATTAATAAGAATAATTAATGAAACAACTGTTTCTGATGTCGAAAATGAAAAACAATAATAAATTTAATATAAAAAAGCAGAGAAATTTGCATAATTAAAGCGTGATAATAAGGAGAAGGAATAAAAATAAAAACATTTTAAACTTTAAAAAAAAAGGGTGCAAGGTTGATTTGAATGAAGCTAGTGTAAATTAACTTTTTTTTTTTTGTGTCACAAACTATATATAATCAAATTAATTAAGGCAAAAAAATTTTTAAAAATGACGTATAAGCAATCTATAATATAGTAAAAACAATTGGGGACTAAACATGTACTTAATAGAGTGGTCAAATCAAGTTTTTTTCATCTGCAACAAACATTCATTAAAAAAAATGTTTATCTTTTTGGTAGAACTAAGGAACGAAAGTATAATTCGATCAAAATTAGTAACAATTCACAAGAACTAGAAAAATTCTAAACAAATATACTTTCTTTGAGTTTCAAGATAATAATACCAAAATTCAATGAAAAAATGATTAAAATATTAAAAAATTTAAATTTTATTTCAATAATACTGTAAACGATAGACTTTTTTTTTAAACTCGTTATCAAAAGCTCAAAAATTAACAGAAATAAATCTACGATATCATAATAATAGGTGATATGAATACCGTCGAAGATGAATAATGCAATTTTTTTCCTTTCAAAATAACAAAAAAAAAATTCTGGAAGAATCAAAAAAACTAATAAATCCCTTAAAATTTAAAAAATCCATCAGCCAACCATTAAACGATAAAAAAATTGATACGTGATCTGAATACTTCGATAGATACAAATCTAGAATCGAAATATTTATTTACATATTGACATAATCATTAAATTAACCATCAACGATATTGGATATATCGAGTTCTACTAATTTAAATCTATATATCTAAGAATAATTAATTTTTAGGCCGAAAAAAAAAAGATTAAAACTATTAGCAGCGATCTAAATACAAAAATTCTTGAAATGAATCAATTTTCGATGATTAAACCTGAATAATAGATGGTCTGTGTAGTTCTTTGGCTAGTTATAGTGATATTAATAGTATAAAAGTAAATATATTATTTATGGTAAGCATTTTAGATTTGGGAGGGTGGGGGTAAATCTAACTATTATATCTAGAATATTCTATTAAATTTTACCAATATTTATTATTAAACGTAGATGTAAGATCAAGCTATTGAATTCCACATTAAAAAAATAATCAATATGAAAGGGCTATATAAATAATATTTCAGATCAAAAATAATACAATATCGCGTTCTATATGAATGAAATGACGAAACATAAATAAATAGCTTTTTGAGTATTTAAAACGAAAGAAAAAACGAAATATATGTGGAAGTGTAGAAAAGACCAAAGATTTCTCTTTGTAGTCTGATTCTATACTTCTGGTTTTTCTTGTATTTTCTGGAAATCATCTTTTAAAATTTAATCTTTCTGAGTATAATGATGATTTCAAACTAAATATGACAGTTTTATGACCCACTAATTACTTTTTTAATTAATTAAATTTATAATGATAAGTATAACAAAATTCATGACATAAAATTTGATATGAAATCAGAAAGGTATAAAAACCGCCACAAAACGACAAATAAACATCATCGAAAAATAGGAAAATTTAAAAGGAATAATTGAAACAATTCCAAAGTGATTATTTTATTATTTAATTTAAAAACTTTAATTTTTTATAATTACTTTTTATTAATAAAATCATCAATTTACATATTCAAATAAACCTTTTATACCAAAATTTAAACTCTTTATTGTAATATTAAATATAAATCAAACTCTAACCAAAAATGAAAGCAATATCAACATGAGATCTGTAATAATACGCTCAAAAGAACCGGAGTATTTGGCCGCAGTAGCTAAAACTTGTAAATAATATCTAATAATAATAATAATAATAATAATAATTTATAGGCCTATAATTTTTTATCACACATTTATATGAAGACAAATAAAATTTGACAAATCTAAGAGATGAAATAGACATAAATCATAATTCAAATTTTGATTATGTCTTAAATTATGCCTGAATGCGCCAAATAAACTCTAATTTTTTTAATAAATAGCATTTTTTTCTTTGAATTTTCTTTATCTCAAAAAATTTTTTAAAAAATTCGGTTTTATATTAAATTATATTATAAATTATATTCTAATTTGTACATAACTTTTCTTTTGTCTCAGAAATTAAATTAATCATAATTCATAAGTATACAAAACACTTTAAAAAAAATTTTAAAGTTAAAAAAATATAAAAAAAATTTTTTTTCAACCGACTCCCTCCGCCGCCCTAGCAACTTCATACCCACTGGGCATTGGTTCAAGGGGGCTGGTGAATCACTTATACTTTGAAGTATAAGTGTTCTAGGCACGCGGATGCCGTTCAAAAATTTGGCTGTTTCCAGCTCAAAATTTTGATCGGCTGTGCCAGCTCGAAGCTGGCTCAAAGATTGTTTAGACTCCCCCCCAAGGAGTTTTCCAACTAGCCCCAACCGGGCTTCGTTGAAATTCGAAAGCAAATTTTTTTTATCAGAGCGGATCGGCGTCACTACGAACCGGCCGATCGTCGTTGTTATGTGATTTCGCCACCGGCTGCAGCTCAGAAGTATGTGGTCGACCGTCTCAGGCACACACAAGTTGCAGCAGGGGCAAAAATTTTTAAATTTTTGGTCGACGATTTTCATGTTCGATAGGCGCTGGGCAGTCCGGAATGTGCCCATACGCATTTTCCCAATGTCCTGAAGGCCCAGCTTCAGGTCCGGATACATAGCTTGAAGGTCAACCCAGTTGCCTTTTTTCCCAATTTTCCTGTCCACCGTCCACCGGTGGATGACAGACCGGTTATTTCGTCGTTTCCGGTCGACTATCGTGATGATAGTCTGACCGTTTATATCTTGGGAGCAAAAATTTTTGATGCACCGGGCGCTCCCGGTCACCCAGGTGGCCATCCGTGCCTTCATCAGAGCCTTGATGAGGTCGGCGATCCATGTTTTTGATGTTGGCCACTTATAGTATGCACGCTCACGGGCTGTACTGGTGCGCATAAACACTGAGCTTATTCATAGTTCATCTCTGATGCGCTTCATGGCCGCTGATTTCCCGACATTGGCAATCATTCGGATCGCCTTGTCTATTTACATCTGTATGGACTTGCATCTGACTTCGCTCATGCCAAATGTCTCCCCACCGTAACATCCAATCGGCATCAGAACCGAATTGATGAACTTTATTTTTAACGTTGTCAGCACATCAGACCGTCTCAGGAAGCTGTAGGCAGCGTATACAGCCTTCCTGACATTGTTCTTGTTGTTCTTGATCGTCCCAGATACGTCCCACTTGCTATTCATAATATAGCCCAAGTAGGTGTACTGGTCGGTGGAGTTGACTTTTTGGCACTGCAGGGTCATATCAGTGGTCAACTCCCCGCTTATAGTCATTATCCCGCACTTGGAGGCATTCACAGCCATTTCCCAAGTGTCCGACCATTCGGTTATGGTGTTCAGTGCATCTTGTAGCTCGGCTGATGATTCGGCCAATAGCACGGCATCGTCAGCAAACAGTAGTCCTGGTATGCGTGAGGTGAGCCCAAGCACCTACACACCACGCACGCTCTTGAATATGTCGTTAAAATCAAAATCGAAGAGTATCGGCGATGCTAGGCACCCTTGCCACACTCCACAGAGGTATTCGGTGGAGTTGGAAACTTCATTTACAACTCTCACTTCGATTTTCGGGGCATCATATACGCCCTTGATCATATTGAGGAGTTTTCCACCAATACCCACTTATCGCAGTTTATGCAGTAGGGCCATGTGGGGGACGCGGTTGTAGTCATTGCTATAGTCGATATAGCACAACCATGTTTCCTTGTTCTCGATTTTTCGTCTGCAGAATATTTCGTATAGAATGGCCTCTTGACCCGCACACTCCTCGAAACTCTGAAATCCGACTTGCTCTTTTACCATTATTTGGTATTTTGGATCGATTTTGCAGAGTTTAGTGGCCACAATTTTGGCCACCAGTTTCGCCAGTGTTGATATCAGTGATATCAATCGACATCTATCTGGGTTTTTTGAATAAAAATTTATTTATTGGTTTTATTTTAATAAATTTTATTTAAAAGCTAGAGGTTAAAGTATAATTATAAGAATTATAAGAAAAGAGAGAAGAATTTCATTGAAAGAGTCACAAATATCATCTTTCACTGAACACTAATTTCCTCCCTGAATCTATTGAGAACCATTTGGTTCTTATAGCTCTATCCAAGATTCTCTTTTAATATTTTTGAAAATAATTTTTTTTCCAGGTCGTATTTCCACCTGTTAAATATTCCTTCTCAAATTATATTTGTAACTCATAGAGCAGATTCGACTCTTTCCCGGTTTATATTCTATATGGAAAGTATATACAGTATTTCTACTTTCGAAAACTTCTTTTCCATTGACTGTAAAAAATTAAATATCATATCTGTTATTATTTTATTGGATAACCCGCTTTAGAATGAATTTGTACATAAAAAACTATAATTTCTTTTCCAAAAATCGTTAATTCGCCTACATCAAATGTAAATATGCAGAATTGTTTCTTTTTTTCCTATACATGATTTACATACTTGCGATTGGATATAAATACCCTTATTCAAAATCCTGAGATTTTCTCCAGTAAGTATTGCGTTGTGAATTAGGAGCTATATGTGAATTATCATTTTAGGTTCCAGGTCGATTTTATGGATTTTCACCCAATTATAAAAAGGCTCAATATTTGCCGTTCTACCTATTTGTCCCCATTTAGGTTTAACTGTCAATCTTTTCTAGCGTGATCTTCGAGTTTGAATATAGCTTTTTTGTTTGAGTATTTAGTTATTGGCTTGTTTTTTATCAAAAAGGTTTCATTGAACTTATAAAATTTCCGGAATATTTTTGATCAAACAATTTTCCCTTTAAACGCGATTATATTGGTAAAATTATTATTTTTTCGTTTTTTTTATGTTATATATGAAAACTGGTTGGTTGTCCCATAATAGATTGAATTATGAGACGAATGTTCCGCAATTGGCTATGCCGTTATTTTATAGACATTTTATTTCTTTTTTTGTTTGGTTTGCTTCAATTAGTTAATTTATTTTATTTAGGCCTATCGTTTTGATTTTTTCGAATGAGAAATTACAGATATTATCTATTTTTGGGTGTAAATTCTTTTAGAAATTTTTAATGAGTGTTTGCATATTGATGGAAGCTTATTATATTTATTTGACTGATCTTTTTCGGTCAGAAAATCAAAATGTTCTGGAAGCTATATAGTTTGACTGCTAGGAATTTAAAATTTTTATAGGCTGATCCTAGTAACACACATTTTTTATTGTCTATTAATGAATTGAAACACTTCATAAATAATGATTTTGATTTTTTATCGATATTAAGTAATCCGAGGCACCTATTTTTAGTTCGATTTCAACTACTTATATTTTTATTCGTGTTTTTTTATCAGACCAAATAAAATTTTTTGATTGCTTTTTTGATATCTTTCATGAATTTTTTATCTATGGAATGAAATTGGAGGCAAGAAATAATCTTGATAATATAAAAGCATTGGCTAGGATAATATTCCCTTTGATGGATTGTTTTATATTCTTTAAACTATTAATCCTATTGGTTATACTATTATATAAGTATTTTTATATATTTTTTAATTTATACTCCGCATGAATCAAATTTAATACCAAGATATTTGAATGGCTAATTTTGCAGTAAATTTTTTTGATATAGTCAACTATCTTTGGGGTCTCCTAATTTAATATAACTAGTTTTTTATATGTTTATATTTGCATTATTTGCTAGAAAATAGATATTTAAAGCTTCAGGTACTGCTTTTTCATCGATCTTATTGGATACCCCAATTATTAAACCATCTGCGTACGCGATATATTTAAAATATTCTTTGCCCAATGGTATCCCTTTGCAGGTTTTTTTATTTGTTTTAGAACCGGTTTAATACTAGATTGATTGTTAACGGAGATAAAAAGCCTCTTTGTCTCAACCCTTGCCTAATAGTTATAGTCTCAGTAAAATTAATATTGAATATTACTCAGGTAACAGTGTTTATATACAATTTTTTAATACTATTAATTAAAAATTGACCTATTCAAAGTGCTGAGAGGCATTTAAGAAGCTAAACCTAGCCTAACCTAACCTATAATATACCTTTTCTTGATCTAATAGGAGGAGCTATATTTGTTTTTCTAGGTTCTGTTTTGCTGTTTTCTATCAAAAAACTCGTTGCGTGTATAATATTAAAAATACTTCTATCTTTTATGAATTCCAATTGGTTATGGTTTATAATTTTCCCAATGACTTTCTGTGGTATATTACTTAATATATTTGTGTATATTTTCTCGTCTGTATTGCACAGAGTGAATTGTCTATAATTTTTAAATTATTCTGGGTCTCAGTTTTAGGAATCAACACTATTACAGAACCTCCACTAAAATTGTTCCAATTTTGCATTTCTGTGGGGTTATTGTTGATTTTTTCAAAGTTTTCAGATATTTTTTCTATAAAGCATTTGAAAAATTCAAAATCCAATCCATCATTTTCAGGAACATGATATTTTGCGAACTAATTATATACTCCAAAGTTTCATTCTTGGAAATGATTTCCTCAAATAAGGTTTTGTCTAAGTTATTTAACCTATTTTTAATTAAATAAATTAGTTTTGATTGTCTATCTGAATATTTTAGTCCTTAGAGAAATACTTAGATTATAATGACTGGAATTCTTTTAGTATTTCATCTTTTCCCGCAATTTTTTCGCAATATGAATTGCTTAGCTCGTTTATATCTTTTTTAGTCTCCATTTTTTTTAAAAGCTCAAAAATTTTTTTATTTTATCTCTTATTTATTTCTATCCACTTAAAACGCGACCTTATAATCATTATATCAAGTTTTTCTTTTTTGATCTTATTGATTTGATTTTAATTATCTATATTGCTTTGTTGTATTTTTTAACTTTAGAGGTGTCATTGATGCTTTTTTTATTTTTATATTGTACGCTTTATTTGTGAATTCGAGAATTTCCTATCTTTTATTGAGCGAATTGTATTTACATAATTCAATAAAAATTTTCATGCATTTTTTTATAATTAAGCTCAATGTTACAGATTTTGAACGTTTTTGTCTATGGCTCCACTAATAGTGAATTTTGTAAGCGATTTTTCTGAAAGACTAGAATTAAGTTTCCGATTATTGGATGCGACATTATTATTTGTCATTTTTTAAATTTATATCGATATGTATTTGCGATCAGAAAATTCTTAAAGCTCAATTTCTTTAATAGTAGTATTGCCTATCATTTTTTCGTCAATAAGAAAGTGGTCTATTCTAGATCTGTATTTTCCAGAGCATTCAGGCAACGTAAAATATTTTAATTAGCCAATAATTTACTTATACAATTGACTAACATAAATTTATTCTTTTGTAGTTCCATATTTATCCATTCCCTTCTATCGGTTAATTTATTTGTGAAAATGTCTTTATACTCATTTTCAACCGTATTCATGTCTCAAACTAACATTTTCTATTCATTTTTAATAACTTTATTGGTTAAATTTTCCTGAAAAAACCCTAAAGTGATTCTTCTATTTTTTTTATTGTTATTGGGCGGATAAAAATTCACTAATTTCAATTTTATATTACTGTTTTTTAGTTTTTTTATGATTATTCTTTCTTCAAAGAATATAGTATTATCTATTATTTAGTATCGATCGTTATTTATTATTATTGCAGTATAATTGGATCATGTTATTTTATTATTTTAGTAGAATAACGTAATTATTTTGTATATATCTTTTATTTTGATTTCTTGTAGGCAAAAAATCTTTTATTTTTTTTTTATCTGATATTTTTTTTACGCTGAATTTAGTTATTTAGAGTGTGGTATGTTATTTTTTTTTCTTATTCATATTATTTAGATTGGTATTAATTCCACCCCTATCATTAAATTAGTAGTGATGTATTTTTCAATTTACTACATATTTGTGCCAGCACTGGTTCCGTTGACAATTTCAGTAACAGGTATAATAGTTAGGCCAACTTGATCATTACTGTTGTCCTTTTCATTTGAAAAATAGCCTATACCATCAGACCGATTTGATTCAGCGACCTCGATGATAGAATTATCTTTTTTTGATCTGAAGTTTAACAAATCATGTAATTCTATTCCGTTATTTTTCATAATTGATTTAATTTCTATTAATTTTATTTTTTCTCTCTTTTTTGACTTTCTTTAAAATATTTCCGGTGTATCAGACTTATCAGATAGTGCTATTTTTCTAACCAATGTTTTTCTAACGCTAACAATTTTTAGATTTCTCCTATTACGTATCCTAGTAGGTTATCTCATAGTTTTGATATCATTTTTAGGTACTTTTAAGCCATTTTTTTGTGTGAATAAATTATTTATATCATCTTTAATTTTTTATGATGGGTTAAAATTTTTTGAAATATTAATTTCATTTTTAGATTCACCAAGCGATTCAATATCTACGATTTTATTCGATAATATCTGTTCTTTAACAATCTCTTTAGGAAAAGCAGATTCTTATTGCAAATTTTCTATTTTTTGATACTTATATCTTCTGTTTTATTTAATTTTTTTTTTAATTTTCTAGTTAATTTTCAATAAAAACCTTTTATATTATGTTTTTTGGGTTTGATTCTCGATTTATTTTCAATATTTTTTCATTTTTAACTTTAATCTCTGGGCATTGATATTTCCAGTGGTCTACTTTTTTTTTGATATGTGCAGATACTTTGACCACCATTCCTTAAAAGCACTACTTTTGCGTCATTTATATTAAGGCTATTAAGTATTTCATTGTCATTCTTGGTTTTAAGAATTGTTTTCAAAATCCATGGTGGATATTAGTTAAAGTTTGCGTTTTTAAGGGCAGTGATATCAGTATTCTCACCGATATCTTTAAGAGCATCGAACGCTTTTTGGGAAAAATCTTAAAAACTCAGTCCAGTAAAAGACGGTACAGTATAAATTTATATTCTTCAATATACTCAGATGTTTATAAGAGCTTAATTTTTTTTGCTTTTTCTTGGTTCTTTTTATTAGTAAATTTAAAAAATGTTATTTTTCTTTTTTTTTTTTTTCTAATTCAAAATACGTTTGAAAATTTTCGTGTCACTCTAGTATACTTTCGATGACGTCATCAATTTCACTGTAATGATCAGTTAGTTTATGACCCAATTTGAAGAAAGTACCTCCCATGCATAATACTTTTTTCTTTTTAGGTTTAATCCCATAGACCATTTCCAACAGTGACACTTTTTTATAGTTAGGGTTTTTAGCTATATTTCTTTTTCCTAATGCCTATTACTGAAATTTCAGGAAGTTTCGTTTTGGGACTAAAAACCTTGGTCCAAATTATGTTAGGTTGAACTTGCTCAACACTTTTAACAGTATCCATTGGGGGTATCGAATTTCTTGTGTGTATCTATATAATTAAATCTATCAGTTTTCGAGTTACTTTTTTGGCTATTGTTGGTTTTAAATTTAAACAGTTTTTATTGGTTGTTTTATTTAAACGCCTTCAAAGTATAAGAGAGAGTGAAAGAGTGAATATAATCAGTTTTGATGTTATCTTCCTAGAGGATATAATATAATATATGCATATGGTTTTTTTATGCGAAAATATAATTTTAGTTCTTCCATATCATTCTCCAGCGTAGAAAATAGGAATTTCTTAAATTATGTAATCAATTCGATTTTTGATAAAGTATGTTGGATAAAAATGGGATTGGATAATAAATTAGTTAGAAACTTATTTCTTTGTAAAAATGGATCAGTTATGGATAAATAAATAATCCTTTTTAGAAAGAGCTTTAAAAGATGCTACCTAAAATTTAATATAGAAATGAGTATTAAACTAAAATGTAATATATAAAGTATTAAGGTTAGAATAATTAATTAAGAAAGTCCAGAAAAACAATGGAAGCAAATACTTAGCCTAAGAAATCAAATAAATACCTGAATATGAGGCTATTAGTGGAGGTTATCTGTTTAGTATTGAATCTTTTATAAAACTTATATAATTTTGTTCCATTTTTTTAATAAAAAAATCAAAATAAAACTAAATTTTTAAGAATATTTTTTAGTTATTTAAACAAAAAAACTGTGGCTTCTATTTTTAGTAAATAATCTGTCATAAGGTCGATATTTCATTTTCTAGTGGTTTACTATTTAGTTTTAATTGTTTTTATCTACACTTATCTTCATGTAAAAAATAACTCATTAATTTCCATGCACTTATAGCCTCAAAATTATGTATATAATATTTCATTTATGATTAAATTGAGATGTTTTATACGAAATATTTTATATTTATCAATTCCCGAATATATTAGTCAATTCATACACTGCCATAGAAAATTAATTTGGTTATGCCGTTTTTTAAATTAAATATATTTTATTTTATTTGTAAATAGTTATCTGTGAATTTTTGTTTTTGGTGGTAATCCATCACTATTTTAGCTCTCAAATTGTTTAAATAACCTAATAACCTAATATTATTAATATTTCATATAATAACCTAGTTATAATTTATATCAATTTGCACTATTGATTAAATTTAAACTATATCTATACAGTTTTTGTTGGCTGTAATAAAAATTTTTATGTAAATTCTACTTTGAAAAAAGAAATTTTATTTAGTGTGGTTTAGTTATTATTATTATTTAGTTGCTGATCATTTTTAACTAATTAGTTTGTTCTAATAGTAAGACTAAAATTTATATAATTTAATTCACTAGTTTTTCTCGTAGAATAAAAATTTGTGATCTTATCATTTTTTTTAAATAAGGATAAATTATAGTACACATCTTATTGTCTAATATAAATTTGAGATTTATCCACTATTATATTTTTTCATATTTTTTATTTGTGCGTATTTTTTAATTAATTATAATTATATTCGAATCAAAATTTATTATCACGCAATTCCTCAGAATTATATAAGAAAATTTCGGGCAAGATTATTCTAAAAATTTTTACATTATTATTGGATGCTTGTTTGAACTATTTGTATTTTTTCTTGATATAAGTCAAATTTGATACTCAGAGTAATCTAGGTTCAACTGACATAATTTCTTAAAAGCAATTCGAACATTCTAAGATTTTATCTTCCTTGAGCCTCGAAAAATTAGCCTCATAGATTTATTTTCACACTTTTTTATATTTTATTTAGCCGCTTTCTTTTTTTAAAATATTTCTTATATTGATTTTTTCGTGTAAGATTTCAACAAATTGAAAATTCTATGTTGCTATCTTCAATAGATATATTATGGTTTATTATTAGGCCCCAATAATATTTCAACAGATCGAATAGCCCCCCTCCCCATAATTTTTATTATTTTCTAGCTAACTGAATATTCCAATTCCATTTTTTTTACTATCTGAATTATTTATAATTTGGATTTTAAAGTTTTTTATAGCGATTTTCTCTTAAATGGGTATTTACATATTTATTTGATTTTAGCGTTTATAGAATTCAATTTTTTTTTGATCAAATCATCAATTCATTTAATTTCTCATTATTTTCGCTATATAATTTTAACTTTTTAAATAAAAATATTTTCACTATTTTTTGATTTGATTTGATTTTTTTTATATTATTTTATTTTTTGGAAATTTGTATTTCTAGCGCGTAGTTACTTCGCAACATATATCTAACTTTTTACCTCAAATCCACATTCTACTATCTTTAACGTAGTTAGAATTTACCATACCAAATACTTCACCATCATTTTTTGCATAATAATAATTTTTATACTCTTAATGGGAAAAAGTTGAATTTTTTGTGCTTGAGAGCTGTTTTATCAAAAATCCCTTATATTTTACTTATAACTCTGTAGAATTTTTTGGCAGCCTCACATACCTTAATTAATCTATATGGCGATATTGAATGATTTAATATTCGTCGCTATATTTGACTGTTTTCGCTAATTAAATAATTCTTTTTTTTGATTTTTATTCCTTTTCTTTTATTTTTTATTTAATAGTTTCATTTCTAAAATTTTAAATCGGAGTTCTTGTTATAGATTCGATATAAATGCTGAAATGGATTTCTCTAATCTGGTTGAGAGTCACTTTTACGATAAAATCAGTATCTACCTTTAATTATCTAATTTTACAGCCGAATTTAAATGGGGGTACTGTATACACAAATTGTCTATCTGGATTTAGGTTTAATGCCTGAAATATCCTCATAATTTACAATTGTTTACAAAGATTTTGGTTTTAATAGAGATTTTTCTTATATCCTGGTTCGACATTTTTTAGAAGCTTTAGGTTAATTGAAGCAATTTTCATCTTGCATGTATTTTATGGGTAAGAAGCGCGCGATTGTTACCAACCTTATAAATTTTCATCGTGGTAATAATTTAGAATAACTAATATGGTTTATAACCCATTTTTATTATCCGTTTTTTGTATATTTTAGATTTTTCGAAATATTATATATCGACTTAACTTTGATACTCGAAGTTTAAGAGGTAGATCAATTGAATTATTTTTTGACTTGAAGAGAACCCAAGTTTTCAAAATAGACGTTGGAATTTGCACAAAATTCCTCAAGGGATTTGATTACGGTGCACATACTGTTATTATAAAATGATTTTGTATCTTTGCTTAAACAATTATGTCTCCGTTATGAAATCGATGTTTCTATGATTTTCAATAGCCAATTTTTGATATATATGAATATAGTCAAATCGCAACTATGAAAGGCGGATATATGAATCGAAACTGTTTTTTTTTTTAATAGTTGAATTTCTAAAACTAAGTTAATTAATTATGCTTATAAGGTAAAATTTTAATTTAAAAATATAGATACTTAATTATGTAAAAATATATATTATTTTATATTAATTTTATTTCTAGAAATATATGTAATTTGCTATAATTAAAGGAATTCGTTTAATTACTAAGTACTAGGGTAATATCCAGATGAATTTATTCTATATTATACTAAATAGAAATAATAAAGAAAAAGAATATTCAAAATGAATTAAAAATGAAAGAAATTGTATTTAACTAAAATATATTAACTGAATTTTTTTTCCACCTCAAGTAAAGTTTATGTATTTATTATGATTATAAAATGTATTTTATCCATTCGAAAACTTTGTTTAAGATCTATGATTTACTGTATTCAAAATTTATTTTATTATTTATTGAAGAAAATGAGGATTTAATAGCGAGTTCTTAAATTAATATTGTTTCTTTACCAATTCAAATATTTAATCTGATTTTAATTTTTTTATTAAATAAAAATAAAAAAGCACTGTGACTTAGATCACTTTTTAAATACACTTTTTTTTCTTTAAATCGACCCGCAAAGAGAAATTATATCTATAAAAAGCTAATAATAAATATTTTAAATCTTCTTTTTTAAATTATGGTATAATTAATTATAAAACTTATCTAATACCTCATATCCTAATTCAAGTTAATATTTCTATATCATTAAAGTTACTAATTTTAAAAAAGTGTAACTATGATTAATTCAAATTAAAAATCAAATCGCTATTTTAGGTTTTACATTTCACAAATTTAATCTTTTCCAATCTATTGTCATGTTTAACTTTTAAAATTAATAGAATCCGCGGTCTATTGGTATTCTATTAATATTTGATAATCATACAATTGATTAGATCATCTTAGGAAAAATACTCGTCTCAGCCATTATTAAATACTCTACATTGTAAAAATAGCCAAACGTTACATTCAACAGCTCTGAATAAACTGTATAAATACACAGCTATCTGCTCTACGCAAAAAAAAGTTGAGTTTAGTATAAATACGTTTATTAAATAAAATAATTGGCATCTAAATCAAGTCGTTTTAATTATTTTGTGTCTCATTAATCCTATTTAGAATGCCAGATTTAGAAATGGAAAACTCTTGACACAACACTACTTTTGCCTTTAAAAATTACAGGTAAAAAGCTGAAATGATCAATATTGTTTTTTGATCTGATACTTTAATCTATATAAATGTCTTTTATTGATTTTATATATTGATGTTTCTTTATAACGAAGCATGGTTACATTGAAGAAAAATTAAATATTATGAAATTATAAAAAAACTATTTTATAAAAAATAAAGTTTTTTTTATTTCTAAATATAAGACCTTAAATTCAGTATTATTATATACCTCAAATTCTGAAATTTATAAAATGGTATAAACTTTTAATAAAATTTCTTGCTTGAGAATTATCATGCCAAAAGTTACTCAATAGCGCAATTATTTTAGCTAGATAAATATCAAAATAAAGATATTGTACTAAAAATACTGATATTTACAAAGTGATATATAGATTAGAAGAATTCAGGGATATATATAATATACATTAAAAATCATTCAAATAAAACCAAATACGTAATCTAGTAATCTTTCATTTCAAAGTCAAATATTAGTTCGTTCTATAGGCTATAATATAACATCTTAAGCTGGCTTTTATAAGTATGTACTTTTTTATACGAATTAAATATTAAATAAATACGTCCTTTATCAAATTATTTTTTTCATGACTGACTATACTTTTAGTCTTTATAATGTAATAATATTCAAAATTATGTGTTGAATACACGATAAATATTCCTTTTCATATATAAATGCAAAAATACAAGCTAATAAATGCTTGGGTTTTATACTATAGAAAATCTCATAAACCCTGGGCTAGCTTATGTATTGTGTATACCTCTAGGTTTTCGGCGGTATTATAAAATAATGAATTTTTTAACAAAAAACGAAAATGGTGTGATCGCGATATTATTTCAAGGAATGAAACTTTTTCTATTAATAATTTCCATATATTAGGCTATAGTTTAGCTTTAATTTTACATTAGAAAGCAACGTTGAATAAAACTCCATATCTGTCCAATAATGATATCTAATTTACGTTTCCAACTGAGATTAATAAGAAAATTATTTCTAGTTAGCCAAATGAGCTCCAAAATATAAAAAAAAAGTAAAAATATTCAACTTGAATAAGAGTATTCAAATACCTAACTAGATAGTTTTTAATAATAATGGAAATTTGAAATCGCAAAAATAATCTATAATTTTAGCAACTAAAAAAAAAGTCAAAAATTTTAGATGGAATTATTAAAAGTGGCTGCATTTAGGACTGGTTGATTTAATTTACTAAATTTTATTCAACTAGTATTATATTTCGAGGGTTTACAAATTCAGTCTAGATTTCTCGGCCGGGAATTAGATACTAGTGCGAATTTAGATAATTTCCAACTAATATTTATGAGGTAAAATGATTTTAATTTCATTTAGTTTAACAGTGCTTTAGATATTCCAAAAATAGAACAATTCGAGAGTAAAAGTATTTTAGTAAAGTAAAGGCGATTGCTTAACCCTTTCAAGATCGGTTAACTTTTTTTGAACTACCAAAATTACCAACCAAATAATCGACTGATAAATTAATATGTATTGATATTAAGTTATTAACTTTAAACATGTACCCATCCAATAATACATAATAGGTATTTAGCTTATCCAATTATGATTTTTTGCTGCTTGTAACTATGTTGGCCCCCGAAAGGGTTGGCCCTTTCCCGTCCAACACTCGTAAAAAAATGAAATTTTTGATTCGCTTAAGATTTTTAAACAAGTTTATTATTTGTCATAATTTTACAATACACCAATGTATATCCGAATTATGGAATTTTATTATTTTATAATATATAACTGAATATATTTGGTAGATCAAAAACAGTCTACCGCCTTTGAAAGGGATTAGGAGGATATTTTGTCCACATTAAGCTATCTTGAAATATCCAAGAGAATTTTAGTCTCCTTTAGTCCTTTATCGGGTGGTAGACTATTTTTATGCTACATAATATAGCTAATTAGATTTAGCTAAAATAATCAAGTTCCGAGACACGTGTAAATATTGGTATAAGTTTATATAGAAATCAATTGTAAATTTTCTAGCAAGTCATAAGCAGCGAACCAACAAGTTCATTTTTTTACGAGTGTTGGACGGGAAAGGACTAACCCTTTCCGGGGCCAAAACTCTTAAACTTATTAGAAAAAATAATAATTGGGCAAACCATAAAATATTTGTTTGTTATTGGATACTTATAATTTATCAGCCAACAATTTATTATTATCTTAAATTATTTTGTCATGCTGTAGTTTGGTTGGATAATTTTGGTAGTTCAAAAAAAGTCAACCGCCCCTGAAAGAGTTAAACTTTTCTAATAATCATAATTGGATAAGAAAAATAAAAGTTATTTGTTATTGGATGTGATATAGCTTTTATTTAAAAGAATATTATTATTCTACATTAGTTTATCAGTATATCATTTAGTTGGATAATTTTTGTATATCGTAAAAAGTCAACCGCCCTAGAAGGGGTAAAGTTATCCATAATTTCAGAAATCCTTTTTTGTATAAAAACGAACTATAAGCTTAAGACTTGATAATATTATAACTAAATTTTTGTCAGCTAACCATTTGATGGACGGTTTAATTTTTTTAAACCTCCAATACTATTCAAACTTACAGCAAATAGAAATTTAAACCTTTCCTGTCCAACACTCTTTATAAGCTTATATTTAATGATTCACTAAGGTATATAGTCAAATCAAATACTTTCTATTATGCAACATCAGATCAATAACCATTCAAGTTTCTGAGTTAAGCTATAAATGTAGTATCCAGTTGGCTAGGTTTTGTACATCAGTTACGGACAAAGCTCGAGAAATGGGTTATATACAATTGTAAAATATCATTGGATATTAAATATAATTCATCCAATAGAAAATAAAAGGTACTAGGGTTATCAAAATATTAGTATTAAATCAGTTTAATAATATGAGCCCCAGAAAGGGGTAGTTTCAATGTACTTTTATTTATAAATTATCTTTTTTTAAAATAAATTCCTGTAGATTAATAACATTTGATGTGGATATGAATAGATTTGCTGATATATTATCAGTCAATATTCGGCGTATTTTTTTATTAGAAAAATATAGCTGATATTCAAAGAATCTGTGTATATAGACTTTTCGAATTTTTACATGTATATTACTAAAAAAATTGCTGACTAATTTATAAATAGATTTTATCAAGTTAACGAAAAGATATAATAGCTTTAATGATCGTATTTATAACGTTTTAAGTTTCCAATAACTTTCAAGAGTTTTTAATTTCCAATTTGGGTATTTAATAATCTCTTTTCAGCTCCTAAAAGGGGTATTCTTGAAATCGGGATAAATTTAAAAACACTCTTTTTTCCAGTAAGTTAGCTGATTTCTCGTGTTTATTTTTTTCTTCGCATAAACCCGTGGTTAATCTCATTTAGAACAATGTTCTTATTTATATTGTGCATTTAAAATACAAGGAAATCAATTTTTTTCAAATTGATAAAAAAACATACAAAAAATAGCTCCGTGATGTAAATTTTCAGTAACTGAAATCTTTAAGAGTACAAAAAAAGTACAACTCGCGGCATTAAAATGAATAAAAATCTTTTGATTTTTTAATCTATTTATTTCATAAAGAACTATCAGTATGCTGATTTATTTTATCAATAGAAAATGAAATAATATAGTACTAATAAACTATTATAGCAATCGATTATGGTTTATATTAATAGCGTATCAGTATTAGCGTAAAATTATAGCAATTATTATACTAAAGATTTAAAATTTATCAAAGTATTTGAATAGGTGGTAAAAATATGCTAAAATTTATTCCATATATTCCTTATTTAATAGTATTTATTTTATAATTATATAAAGGACAATATATTATGACTGGCTATTACTTGTACTTTATCGGTTATTTTTTTTAGGACTAGGATACAAAAGCTACAAATGGCAAAAATGAATTATATAAAATAAAAATAAAAATTTATGTAAATGGATATGTTCATTGAATTTACGATTGAGAATTAATGTTATTATAGAGAATTTAGTCTAACTTTCAGATTTCTGTGAATATAATCGGATGGTAGAAATATTTAACTTTTCTAAATCGAAGACGAGTTATTCGGTTAAAATTTAAATATTGTCTGTGTTTTCGATACTCAAACAAATATAAGAACTAAGATATTTTTCGAGCTTATATATAATTAATAAAAAATTTAATTCGGATATGATTGAACTAGAGATATTATATCGAGATGAATTAGTTTTAAAGAATATACATTCCTTAAAGACTATAGACATATCTTATATTCATAAATGTTAGGATCATTTGAAATATATAAGATCCATATATTACGATCAAACTTGCCTTCATGGAAATTTGGCTTTGGTAGTCTTTAGCTTACAATTTTTATTTATTTTGATAGCTTTTTTAATTTTTAAATTTACTCCATTTTTTTTTAAATAAGGAATTAGTACAATTATATTTTAGAGCCTCTATCTTAATAATTATAGCAGGATTCGGCTTAGTTTAATTTAAGTGCCTTTGAATTTTATATGAAATTTCTAGTACAATCCACGTTGTCTCGTATTGAAATTTATCCTGAATACATTTGAAGTGGTGTTTTTTTGTATTTTAATAATTATAGGTGTTTTAAAATAGAAAATTAGCTCAGCTGTTGCTATTTAAACATATGAACCTATATAAGTTAGTATAATTGATAAAAAGCTTATAAACAAATGATTAAGCCGATTTTCAATAGAAGTGAGAATGGGAAAAGCGCTTAAATTAGTCAAAAAATATCAACAAGTAAGATTTAAGTCATTCAATGTAATTTTTTTACCAGAGTAATCATGAAACATGATTAATTATACTTATGTAGAGCAGTAAAATGAGTTGATTTGAATAGTAAATTAAGTTGACTTGAATATATTTTAGCGCTAATTGCTTAACAAAATTTATCTGGCGAATAAAAATAGCTTCTGAGATTGTTCAAAGCTAGCAGTAGATTTTAATGTTTCACAAATGAAGATCAATAACTTGGTTCAATATTATATAATTTGTGTAATGATCATATACACGCGTTTAAGAAAATGAAAGAAAATAGCGAATCAGTGCCTGAATAAATATTTGCGGTACATATAGGGATTTATGGCCACTGGATAAATTATTTGTAATGGGAAAAAAAAAAAAGATTTTCAATAGAGACTCTGAATAATAGCTGAATTTAGCACATCGCTTTCAAGTGGGATTTTTTGATTTTAAAAGTATATATAGAAATATAACTTGCAGTCCTCTCTCCAGCATTCCCTAATGAAGTTTAGTGATTTATCTGCGTTTCTCTTCCTTACAGCGAGTAAATTTCTTTAAAGGCGAGATCGCTGAAAGCGAAAATCAAACAGTAGTTAAGATATAATTCAATTGGGTATCATCATTAACCCTTTCGCGGGCGGTAGACTTTTTAGATCTTGAAATATAGCCAACTGCATTCAATTAATATACTATAATTCAGAGAGCTTTAGAATTATTGGTATATTTTATAATATCAACAAATAAAAATTATAACTATAAATCATAAACAAATCATTAATTTACTTTTTTTAAAGAGTGTTGTATGGAAAGGGTTAAGGTGAAAACAGTAACGAATTTTTTAGTAAAGGGGTGCTTAGAAATGTGTATATGGAGGATTCTGAACCAAGATGCACTATGCTGCAGCTAATTGTCTTTTTTTCGGATAGTTTAAAATCATTATCATCGATGGTTATATTGTAAAGTCGCATTGCTATTCCTAATTTTTCTTTCCATTTTGAAAGCATTATTTGCAAAGTAAAAATAATGAATATTTCATTTTTTTAATTCTCGGAATTTTATTGGCACGATAAAAATAAAAGAAAATATGAGGTAAAATAAACTAAAAAATAGTAAATTATGTGCAAGATATAAAAATAATAATATTCTAATACTAATAAATTCCTCTGTCGGTCTACTGACTGCATACCTAAGGGGAAATGAGATCAATCTACCAACATAAAGATCCACCCAGGTATTGCTTCAAGTAGGCTGGATGACTGAAGTTACAAGCAGTCATTGAACTAAGCTCGTTCCAACAAAATTGAATTCGTTGAGAATATTGAGCTCCTAGTCAGAGCCTACATCTAACAGGATTAATAAAAAATATACACCTGCCCAAACGTGGGAATGATCGACCTGGCTCTCCTACAATGAGCTGCTAAACGGCTTAGATACTTATCGCTGCCGAACGTTGAGCTTTTGCACATATATTCTCAGACTGTGCTAAATGAGTCGGTTTCTCCCGTTTCTGGATGGACCTCCTCCGGAATCGATGAATGAATATTTCATATAAAATTCATTTTTTATGAAATTTTATTCACTGAAACTATCTAAGCCTAAAAGCGATCTCTTCATTTAGAATCTCCCGCATAGCTTTATTATATTTAGGTTTAAAAAGCCTACCAACATCTACAAATCATCACAGTTCAATGCTTATTTGACGAATTAGTACTGTAAAATAAAAGTCTTGTTATAATTGGTGAGATGAAATGGGGAGGGGGAAATAACCTTGTTTTTTCACTTCCCAACACAAATTTTTCATAGTTTGATTTAATAGCCATTTTCATAAAAAACTACCGAGGCAATTAGATTACATATAAAGCGGCGTTTATATAAAAAAACATTTTTATTTAATTAAGTATTTGACTTAAAAGAATTTAAAAGGTTTATGTGAAATTAAATTTAGAAATTAAGACAAAAATATATTAACGTTTGATAAAAGTATTAACCCGAAATCCGTATAAAAGATATAGTCTTTTTCACTTCTTATAAATTAGTATATTATGTCTATTAATATTTGTCTTGATTTTTATAAACATGTTTAAAATTTTGATAAGTAATTTTCACTATTTAAAATATCTCACGATTATACTCATGTAGATTAGTAGCAAAAATTTTCGTATACTTTATAGCTTGCTTTTTATTATCTATAGCATTTTAAACAATACAGATAGAATCAATTAAAAATGTTTGATTAAGAAAAGATTATGCTTTTGTTGTGAACATTTAACGGCTAATTTTAAATTAAAAAGCTAATTCCAATGATATTAGTTCTCATTATTTAATTTAAAAAAAAATCAACTATACTAATTTAGCATTTTAGATCTAGAAAGCAAAATTTTGATAGGCTTAGCCATTATTGTAATTATTCCCATTAAGATACTTAAGTAAAAGCCAAGTAGTTCAAAGAGTAAACTGAATAAATTTAATCCTGGAATTCTATCATGGCTATTTTTTATAGTTTTTTCAGCTGAATGCAATATTCAACTTTAGGTTAAAGAGCTTTATCTAAAAAAAATTAAAATATATCAACCCCATCTTATAATTTTTTTTCTCGATATTTAAAATTTGACACCTTAAAGTGTTATGCATCAATATACCCATTGTAATTATATACAACTTACAGATACACAGATAAATTCGAGGTATTCCTGAATATTACATGATGTTAATTTTTTTTTTTTTTTGAAATATCTAGAAAATTATAGATCCGTCTAACATTAATGGAAAACTTAGACAAGATTTTATCGAATGACAATAAAAGTGGTAATATGATTCCCCAGTAATTTAAGGAATAAAATTAAATGGAAACAGTTATATTTATCTATAATAAAAGTATTTTCAATATATATGTTTTAAAGTTTTTAGGTCTTATAATTGTTTAGCGTTTGATGATTGTAAGTGAATTTTATATCTATTGTAGTTATTAAGCCTTTTTTTATTTAACCCTTTCTAGCTTCAACGCTATTTAAATTAATAAAATTCATAATTGAACAATCCGACTATTATCATATTTTATTGGGCTAATTGATTTAATAACCAATAGTATTTTAGCGTAAAAATATCGATTTTAAAATTACAATTTATTGGATAATAAATGTAGATCAGAAATAGCCTAACCATCCCAGAGAGGGATAATATTTACATAAGTTCATTAAGTTCCTAATGAAACTGCCTTTTAAGTGGACGGGAATATTTAGGTCGATTATATTGCTATTTTTATCCCAATGAACCTTCAGCTTTTAATCTAGACTCAATAAAAGAATTTATTCCGTTACTTTTCAATTATAGTAAAATTAAACATCAAATGTTTCCCTTTTTCTAATATGCTTAAAAAACTAATATAGCTCTGATATTGGCCAGAGCTGTTTACACTACACACCACTAACCCTTCCATGGGCGGTAATCTATCTTTGCTCTAGCAAATATAGCTAACTGGATTTAATAATAATATATTATTCTCGAGACTCGTATAGTTATTGGCCTGCGGTATAATTGCAGCAAATAGTAAAAATGGTTATTAATTACTGGCGAATAAATAAATTCGTTTTTTTAATGGTTGTTGGGCAGAAAAAGGGTCAACAAAATAATTAAAATTAGGTTATAGTTGAATGGATTAGACTAGTTTTATTATTGAAATAGTATAATATCATTATTTATAAATTTCTTTTCATGGTTTATACACACTAAATTTTTAACATGTATAGATTTGCTTGTATTTCTGATCCGAGTTTTATTATTAATTTAATTTAATATGATAGTAAATTTATCGCTACATGTTTTAAAAATTCGAATCTTAGCTTTATAATAGGCACTTGAATTTGCTTTATATAGGTTTTCCAATCAAAAAAGCTAAATTATTATCAGGCTTGTGACTTATGAGGTAATATGAAATGTATTGTTAAAGTTATAATTATAAATTTAATATTCAGTACCTAGATATAATGCACATTTTTTTTTTACAGTACTGATACATTTGACTGAAATTAAGCTGTAAATTTTATATTTGTTTTTTCAACTCAATAAATCCAGCGTATAGCGTTGCTATAATTATTCAATTTTTTTTTGAAACTATTGTGGTAGGAAAGGACGGTTCTTGCGTTTTAATGAAGCAGCGGATTTTTTTAATAAATATGTGAATATGCGCGCAATTGTATACTAAATTCAAATTATTTCACCTAAACATTACTTAAAACTGTTGATGTCTATTACTATCCTGTATTGATAGGAACTATAGGTACATTTAGGTATTAATAATTGTAAAAACGTGGCTATCTTATAGTGCTTATGTGTCTGAAAACTAAATAAAGCGCTAAATTTGGTCACTACTATATTATTTGTAACTTTTGTAACTAGTATCAATCTCAAGTTATTTTATGTAAATGTAGCCATAAACTTGGGTGTTTTTTGGTCTTATGCTGTATAATTGAACAGGATAAATTGTTGCAGTTGACTCGGATATACCATATCCATTTTACTTGATTCTCTGACATAAGGCAGCGATTAATAAAACTCGCTCTTTTAGTACAATTTGTAATATTAGCCCGCGCATGATTTTTGTAGGCAAATGTCTGATCAAATGAAAAAAAATTATGATGTTGGGTCTGATAGGTATTGGCCAAAAAACAACGAAGTGCTGAACAATGGGTTATATCTAAAAATATATTTATATTGCGAATTAGATGAAAGCGCGATAGTATATTTTTGATAAATGTAATTGCTTACAGGGTTTTTTTTTTTTTTTTGAAACAGTTATCGATATTTTTAATATTACCTAAACAGAATTATATATTATTTTACATAATTTATTTTCTTAGATGCTGAGTTTCAAAAGAAGTAATATTGATTTTTTAAATGACGAATTTTAATAACGCCAGGGTAAATTGCACTAAGAAATTTTCGATCATTTATATTTACCAAACAGCTGACAAAACAAAAAGGTGAAACAATTAATAAAATATTAAGCAAATGGCAAATAAACTAGCGCGTACAGTCACCATCCAAATATGGTTAAATTGTAAGAAACTTAGGACTTTGAGATTAATAGCAAACGCTTTTATTCAGTGTCTTTTCATATATAGTAGCTTTTCTAATATAAAGGCACAACGTGGTCTTTGAAATTCAATGTTCTTTTGCGAAAAAAACGGCACCACTCTAGTTACATATATTAACTCTATATTTTATTCAAAAGAAATATTTATTTAATTTTTAAAAAAAGATACCATATTTATTATATACTCCCCCCAATATGAAGGACGAGCGACCTGTATTTTCTCAAGACGTGGAGCAAAGTTATTTCAATGTTTTTAGCTCTTTTGAGGAGCTTTTAGGCATCGATACGAGCCTGATTCTAGGCACAACACAGAGCCCAAATTCAAAAAAAGATATAAATATTGAGTCTGAAATGTTAAATAGAACTATGTGTTCTGCGGAGCAGTCTTTATATAAAAATGAAAGCGTCATAGGAAATTACTTAAACAATGAATATGAGGCACTAAGAATCGGCAGAGATACATTAAGTTCGGAAAAATATTTAGAATTTGGCAGATTCAATGCCCCTGAGCTCTTAAAATCACCCTTTGCTCCTATTTCAGGAAACATCTACGGAGATTACCACAATATCGAATGCGCTTCAAACAAGTCAACCAATAGACATTACAACGAAAGTTTTATCCCACAAACCCAAGAAAATGTTGATTTAACTAACGATTTTGACCCTTTTTTAAACAGTTCGTTGTTTGGAGACCCTAATTTTGATTCTGAGATTTTTCAGTCACAAAACGCCTCAAAATCTGATAATTTGAATTTTTCAATTAATTCTAATGACTTTTCAAATAACCTAAATGCGCTAAACCCAGGACTGATTACTAGCTTTGTTTCTGAGTCAGAGAAATATGATTTCTCTCAATTTACCTTAGGGTATAACCTAAACGCAAGCCGCGAGGTATTTGAAAAATATATAGGCAATACTGTCCAAAACAACTATAATGAACCTATTTTCCAAAACTCAAAAGATAAGTCATCAGCTACTACTCAAACATTCCCATATGGCACTAATTTATCTTTAAAAAGAGGCTCTGATGTTATCGGCTCTAGCTTTACTGAATATCGCCGCTCTTCGTTCGATATACAAAAGCCGATATTCAGGAACAACTCTCTGGATAGCCACAATCTACAGCTCGTATCAGACAATATTTATAATCAGTCAATGTCTTTTGAAAGCTTCGACAACAACTTTTTTCTAAATTCTATTCATCCTGAATTTGATTTTAATCCAAAAAACTGCTCCAAGATAACAAATCTAGAGTCTAATGCTAATACATCTAAACCCAGTAAGGCTTTTTCCAAAAATCTCTTCCAAAAGGAATATTCTAGCTTAATAAATGCTTCAAAGAAAAAAATATATAAAAGAAAATTGTCATTCACTCAAAGGAAATTCATAAAGTCGATCCAGGATATAAAAAAAAGAGTAATAATGGAATGTTTACCTAAGCTTAATTTAAAGTTTAAATCTTGCTCTAAAACTATGGATTATTACCACTTGAACTCTTGGAGCATTCCTCGATGGACTATTTACACCCGTGGTCTGGCTTTTATAAATAATTCTCGGGCTAAAGAAAGTAATTTAGGCAATAATGAATTAATACATAAAAAGAACACTTATATACACGAAATATTTGACATTTGTAAATCTAAAAACTTTGTGGATCAAGATTTTACTGAAGTGATAATTGCTCACATCTTACCCTCTTTGGAGTCGATAAAATCTCCGAATTTAATATATAAACCTATATCTTTATTTGGTGATGATAATTATATTTATATACTACCAGAAACCTCTAATTCAGGCTTACTAAAAGACTTAATATATTACACAAACCAGAGCATCAAGCAAATTTTAAAATGTGAACTGAAAGAAAAATCATTCGAGAAATTTTTAATTAAAAATAATTGCTACTTTAAAAACATTCGCGTAAGGAATGGTATATCCATCAAGTCTGAATCTTCTTGTAGTAAGATAACAGCTAAGTTAAAATCTTGTAAATCTAAAACTATATCAAAAAAGCCAAAGAAAAATAAAGTTATTAAATTTGTAATCTCAAATAACTCTAGCCTGAATGTGAGGCCTAGGAAAGTGTCTACAAGCTCTACCACTGATTCACAAATATATGAACAAACAGGTTCTTTTGAATCTAGAACTATTGGTATTGACTCCGATTCGACAAATTTGGCATCTACAATCTGCAATCAAGACTCAGATTCAAAGAAGTCCAGTAAAAAGAAACTTCAATTCGTATATGTTCAGAAGGAGGCTGCTAACGAAGCAGCTAAATATAATGCAGATAAGACGATGCTATATATACATTACAATAAATCTGAAGAATCTAATGATAAGAAGAATCTAAAATCCAGGATAACCAATATACCATCCAAGATGCCATAATTATTCGACAAATTTTGCTTTTGTGGCTTTATACTGATGTCAATATATAATTTATCGACATTATCTATTTATTACTAATGCTAATTTAGCATTTTATGCTTTTATATATACTTTTAATTTTATACCTTGTAAATTCGAATTCATAGCTCACATAAACGAGTTTTATTGAAGATGATCTATATTTTTTACGCACAATCTAATATAATATTGGAATATTTCGTAATTCTTCAGTGATTTATATTTATTAAATTAGCATTTTGATCAAATCGTAAGATTTGTATTTATGCGATTATAAGATTTAGAAAAACAAGGTTTACATATAACTTGATCAAAAATAACTCATCGTAAGAAAATATGTAAATGTCAAAAAAGTCGAAATGAAAATAATACTATTCGAATAAAAATTTTTTGTGCTCTTAGCTGCTGAGCTTACAAGATACGATATGTCACCATTTGAATAGCTGATGGAAGCTATAACTTTATTGTCGATTTTAGTGTATCCTAATGTAACACCTTCGTCCACTTCTTGCTCTATTACTTCTACTTGATAAACCACATTAACTACAGTTATTGTAGATCCAAAAGCGTCCGTCTCGACAGCATCTGAGCTAATACTTTTGGTCATGGTTGTAATAAGATTATCTGGCTTTAATTTATTGGTTGAGTCAATGTCATCTCCAGTCTGCGTAGAGCGCGGCAATTTAGATAGTTGTTTAGATGACGATGATTGATTTTCACTATCAGGGGATCCTTCTTTCGAACCTTCATCTGCTGCTGTAGTAGATTTTTTTCGATCCAAAGTGTTGATGGTTGTTTTAGTTGTAAGAGTGGTAGTTTTAGCAACAGTCCTAGTATTGATTTTTTTGGATATTGATGATAATATATTAGGAGCAGATACAGTGCCTAATGGAAAAAAAATTTCGGTTAAAAAATTTAAATAAATCAGATAGCACAAAAATTAAAATGCTATTATGAATTTTTTTTTGTTTAGTTTTAAAGTGAGCTTACTTGCTAAACCAACAGTAGTAGGTGTCAAATCCTATTTATCAGACAGTTAGTTGCATTAATCTTTTATAAAATTAAGTAATAAATTTATAGCTACATTAGATTGTATACGAACTGTTATTAAGCTAATGAAAAAGCTCTCTAGAATAAAAAATGAGAAATAAACTTACATCTTGTCTTTTAACTCGTACTTCTAATCCAGCATTTCCAATTTCGATATTGATTGGATTTTTAGACCCAGATGCATTAGCAGAATTTATATTAGCTAATATACATAACAAGGTTACCACGATACTGACAATACTATGTTTATTTTCCATCTGAAAAAGCTAGAAGAATTGAAATGAAGAAAATAGTAAACTGCTAATTTATAAAATTTTAATTTAAATTATAAGCACTTATATATTCCAGAATGGGGATTGTATATTTAAATGTTGTTCAACTAATTGCCCTTTTAATTTCCTTTTTAATCGCCTCTTCTAAAGATTTTAAATAAAGAAAAATTTGGTAAAAAAATTAAGAATGTAATAAGCTCAAAACTTTGATATAAGAGCCATTCATTAAATTTTTTCTTGATTTTTTTAATAAAAACTAATATATTTTGCACCTCATACAAAAATATAAGTAATGGTATTCTATTGACCTCACAAATTTATCTAAATATAAGCCATTAATTCTTTATTTCCATTAGCATACTCACACAACAAGTTTGCTAATTGTATCAAATAAAATTATTATTTCATTCATACAATCACTCCCAAAAAGCTTTGTTCGAAAAAAGTAAAATCATTGTAGTATGTTCTTCAATAATTTTATTTTTTCATTTTATTAAAAGTCTAAACAATTAAAAAAAACTATTCATATAAATACCTTCAAGTTATGTATATTTAATTATTTGTTACTTTTTTTTAAAGACAGGTTAAATTTTAATTTTTGATTCAAAAATATTTACAATAAACCATTAACCATTGTATCTTTAGTAGATGGTAGGTTAAAAATAGCTTAGTTCTGTGACTATTAAAATTGTTTTAACTAGCTCTTTTACGAAACAAATATTCTAATTATTTATAACATTTTCCTGGAAAATGGATGCGAGTACACTAATGATTTATGAAGTTTGACGGGAGACCATTCACATAAATTATTCTACCAATTCTTCTGGACTCGCAGCTGTTTGACCGACATGGAAATGTATTTGTATTAGGATAATATTTTTTTTTACCTCTTATATGATTTTATCTATTTTTTTATATATAGTTTACTTCATTCAATATTTCTAGTGTTTAATTATACCTATAAAACTTGATAGTAAAAAACCCCGGTTATTTGAAGTGGTCAGTTTACATTATCTATTGTATTTTATTGTTTTGAAAGGATGCTTCTTATCCAATATTTTTTTGTTAAAAACTGCATCTCTCTGAATCTAAGTAATAGCAAACCAAATGATATCAAAAATAAATAGATATGATCTAATTCAAATGATTAGTATCGTAAGATGTTCTTATATAATGGGAGTTTTGTGGTTATAGTTGGATTAATTTAGAACTCTTGACAGTTGTAAATAGATATAAAAGCAGTAGTTTCAACAAAAAAAAAATCACTAATTTGAATAACCTATTTTCTAGGTCCAAAAACCTCGTATATAGTTAAAAGTTAAATAAAAATAAATAAATTTTGACATTCAACATTCTTTTCTTAATCACAAATATTATTTATTGGTGAGAAAAGTATTCGAAAATAATGGTATTGTTTGCTACAGGGGTTGTAGCCTTGAGTAAAATTATGTCTAAAAAATAGCAAGCCATTTCAATGAATTAGCTTTGTTAAAACCAAAGTGATATACGATTAAACATTATAAAATGAGGGATACGATATAAAAATCATTTCAAGACAAATTTTATTAGCTGACTTTATTGAAAGGTTGAGAAAGCTTTTTTAACTTTATTAGATCACTTAACCCTGCTCATTACTAAAAGTTTCTTTTTTTCTTGTATACTTAATTTTTTTTTAGCCTCTAAGATACTTTTATTTAACCCTTTCCTGTCCAACACTCTTTAAAAAGATTAATTTTGTGATTCATTTATGATTTATAGGCAAGTTTAATATATGCTGTTTAATTACAGTATTCAAATAATTCAAAAAGCCTCTGAATTAAAGTAATTTAACTGAGCGCTCTTGGCGATATATGGTATACCAAAAATAGTAAACCGCGCAGGAAAGGGTTAAACGCGCTAAATAATAAAATTAACCGTTCGTAAATCAGTTAAAATTATTCTTGAACAGAAATAGTAAAGTAAAAATGGCTGTTCAGAAAGGCAACTATCTTTTAAATCGCGAGTTTTTAATTTTTTAGAATTAATAATATAAATGAAAATGTTATCTTTTTCTTGAGTAGATAGCTACTTTTTGATTTTACTAACTTTGTGTTTTATACGTAAATTGATACACTTTTCATACGCAACTTGTGAATAAATTGTAAATCTTGGTTATTTTTTAAAAGATCCTTGGGATGTATTCATTTTAAAAAGATTCTAGCAGTTCAGTTTAGTTTTGAAAAGAATAAAAGTTTTGATATATTATTTATGCTTACTTCAATAATTTTCTAATAAATTTTAAAACACATGCATTATTAGAGAAATTGTTGTGGTCAATTCACACTATTTGATAATTTACACTTCAGAAAACTTCGAAAATACTCTATTGTACAAATAAATGCTATTTTTTTTCTAACTAGGTTGCACAATAGAATAATACGTTTCTTAAATTGATACTAAATATTTTTTTCAGGAATTAGTTAAAAAGCACACTAATTTTCATAATAAATCACATATAAAAAATGAAAATAAGCCACTAGCCATTCTTTCAATTCAAATCCGGCTCATTATTACATAATATTTTTATCAAGTCCATGACTCACTCTTTAATATATATATATATTCGCGTAAGAGTAAGTATCAATGATTTCACTTTTTGTGACCAATTTCGCTCTAATCAAACAGAGTTTAGAATGGAGAAACCTAATTTGATTTAAATAATAAAACCTTTCGTAATATACACAAGATACTTAAACTAGGCTGAAATATCCCTAATAGATATTTTGATTGTTGTTGTTAATTCATTGTAATTACTGGCAGGAAACTGATAAATTAGATGGCAGTACAGTTTAACCCTTACACGCGCAACACCCTTTAAAAAAATAAATTTATTGATAAGCTTATGATTAAAATTAAATTTATTATATACTGTAATTATAGATAAACCAACATTTCTTATAACCTCGAAAATGTGCAATACTTTAATTGAAAATAGTTGGCTATACTAGGTAGATCAAAAATAGCCTACCACCCATGAAAGACTTAATATTATTAATTACAAGATACAATTGATAATAAAAAAAATTAATTGAAACCCTTTCATCATCAATAAATAATCAATCGTATAATGTATGTTAGATTCTTTTGTTGCGCTTTACATATTTACGACTTTCAAAATTTCAATCGACACAAAATCGTTTCCTTAATTGCTACACAACTTTGGATTGTTAGGAAAAAATTTTCAAAAATTAGCTTCACAAGCAAAATATCACTTTTGTAGGAATAAAATTAGGGCATTGATTAGGTATAAAAATTAGTAAAAGCTTAGAGCTTTTTTATTTATTTCATTACAATACAGCCTATTGTTACTTTTCCTCAAAACAAAAATAAAACTTATGTAATTATACTACAATAAAGCTACGATTAAAATGAGCGAAGAGGTGATTTAAATATATATTATGATTAAAAATCTAGTCTTTAATAATTTTGATTACTTGAGCCAAATTTTAGCCAGAATTATATTCCAAATATGGATTACATATTAAGTTAACAAGCTCGAAAAAATGTGAAAAAAAGATTAACTAGCTTTGATAAAATACAATACTAACTCACATTAATCGTAGTAAATAATAATATTAACGCAATTTAGCTAGATTAGGAAAATTTTAATAAATTACAGGTCATCCATATTATTATACACGTCATAGAAAATAATTTATTTTAAACACAAAAATATTTTAGCAAATAAGTTTTCTGTGGAATTTATAGATTATACTGTTTACATCTCTGGAGACTAATTCCACCGAACATCTTTACAAGTATATACTTCAAAGTAAACGAATTTCTTAAGCAAGCTGTGGTATAAATACGAATTGCTAACTGTTTAACCCTTTCCGGTGCCAGCACTCTTAAACCTAATTAAAAAATAATAGGATAATTCTATTTGAAACCATTTTTTATTGGTCGCGTTAACGTTAATAGCCAATAATTTATATACACTTTATACTGAATTATCTGATTATAATATGGTTGGATAATTATGGTAGTTCAAAAAAAGCCAACCGCCCCTGAAAGAGATAGCCCTTTCTGACTCCAATAATCGCATAATTATTAAAATACACTATTGTATAAATCAGCGATAAATATTATTTATTGGATGAGCTAAATCCAATATTCAATAAATTACAACTACCCTAATTAATTTATCTATCAGTAAAATGGTTGGTTAATTTTGGTAGTTCAAAGAAAGCCAACTGCGCCTGAAATGGTTAAATACAATGCTTTTATATTTTTTCGTTACAGATTTTGCGCTTTTAATTTAACTTTGTAACAATTTATAAGTATTTTTTATTTAGTAATTATTTTAATTATATTTTATTAAAAAAAAAGCAATTTATAAAACATCACGGGACATAAGGTACCCGAAATATATTGTATAGTTAGATTAAGGTGATTTTTTATTTTTACACAACTGATAAATGTAATTTTGCCTAGTATTTTGTTTTATTGATTTAGAAACCTGGTAAAATTGAAACTAGACTATTTTTTTGTTGTTCCTGCTTCTTTTTTTTCAAAGAGATTTTTGTTACGCCGTTTACTTCTATAATACATCTTAAATATAGATTGATTACAAACATTCAATTAATAATTACCAATATACTGTAAAAAGCATTCTGTAATAGAACACAGAATGAATGGTACAAAAACTTAAATATGTAATTACAAACACAATCCCAACTATGCTCAAATTATAAATTTAATAAGGAATAAATAAATAATTTTAGCCTATAATTATTTGAATTAAATACCAGATACTACTTGATGATATTTTTTTTTTTACGCTTTAATCCTAGTCGTGGAAATTTTTAAAGTAGAGTTTTTTTTTTTTCCACAGCATCTAGTTATCTAGTAATAACCAGATTTAGATACTTCCTTGGTTTTTAAACATATTAGTAAACTTTTAATGATAGTAATACCCTGTATAAAAATTGGGGATTGGATTAAGTAAAAAAAATAACTAAAAAAAACTTCAATCATCAAAATCATCAATATGTAAAAAATATTAGAAATACAATACATTTAACATGTAAATACTATGATGATATCAAATTTATAGTTGGTTGAATTGATTTATTTCATCTATATGATAATACTACACTCACTGGAAAAAGTTTTTCTTTAAATTTTTTTATTAAATCACGGTATCTATGCTAAAATTATTTTAAATAAAAAAATATTAGGTGTGATAAAATAAAAATAGAACGCTATTCATATTTCATTTATTCCAAAAACCACTCATTAATTCAGGATAAAAGTGCGAGATGAGATTTCGACCGCCGAAAATTTTTCTATAAAAAACTATTAATCTTTAGCTTTTTTTTTCTCAGATTTATTAAACATAATTTAAAAGTATTCAAAATCACTCGTCAGCTTTAGCTATTTTTTATTACACTATTATTTAAAAATATTGAAAGAATTATCAATAACAATCGAGCTTTATTTAATTCACATTATTAATTGATACTTCTAACTAAAAAACCTCCGCTCCTTGAAATAATATATCTTCTACCAATATTGAAATAATGATAAGTATTTATAGTCACAATTTATATTATTGTTCCAAAAAATATACTGATTTTTTTATATATAACTATCTTAAATAAAAAATTAAAAACAAAATTAAAAATAAAAATTGAGTAGAAAATATAAATCTCTTCCGTTAATGTATTAATTAAATATATATATCCTTTCAATATGGCCTGATTTGAATCAAAATATATTTAAATTTTTAACCAGTTAGTATTTTTTCAAAATTTAAAATTAATTTTTAGGATAACATATAAATTTTATTAAATAGTTAATGAATATAATAGATTCAGATTTTAAATATTTATTTATTGTTTATTTATTGTTTATATTACATTCCCAAGTAAAACAATGATTTGTAAAGTAAATATAAATGAAAAATATTTTGTTTTACAGATATCTCGACTAAAAATTTTACACAAGCAGTGATTAAAATAGAATACTTGAACGGTTATAGAATATATTTTAATACATTAAAATTAGAATTGATCGTTTCCGAAATGCCATCATTCATACTATAATGAATATTTAAATTTAAAAGATTACAAGATTTATATTTTTCTATAGACTATAGTATTTTTTTGGTATTTAATAGAACATAAAAATTTCCAAACTTATAAAAAATTAAAATTATTGATATAGCATTGAAGGTTATTAAATTCATAAATATGTAGTCTTAGATCGAATAAAAAAATCATAAAGTGATTTAGCAATTTTTTTACCAAAAAAAATAAACTACGTGAAGGATAAATTATCAAGCGCTAAATGACTAATTAATATTTATTTTAGGAAAGTTATTATTATCTATGTTTTTGGTTTTATCATTTTTATCATTTATATTTTGAAAAATACATCTCACACAAATTTGGTAAATAATGAATATTCTTATCGAAATTTTTAAAAATAAAATTAATCATTAAACTATATTTTTATTGGCTAAAATATATTGGGATATTGGCCTCATAGAAATATCAATATCTAATTCTAGAGAGAATATCTCTAATCTATTTATCAGTGCAAAAATCTAGTGAATATATGGAAAATCTTGAGAGAACATATCAAAAGCTTGATTTTATTTATAATATTTTTACGAACGATTATTTCAAATTTTTAAAGTGAGCAAGAAAGTTGATATTAAACTCTAGATAAAACCAATAAAATCGATTGGTCACAGGAAATAATAATACGTAAAATAAATCCTAAATTTACAGTTAGGAAAACTAACTATATATCAAAGGCCAAAAATCGATGAATCCAAATTTCAAGTATAGTGTGATAAGATCTAAGAAATATTAAAACAATTTATATGCCTTTTTTTTTTTTTTTTGAAAAATTCAAGAATAAAGTATTAAAAATAGTTAATCTTAGTTACTTCTGAATTAAATCTAGAGTTTGAGATTTTTGTTATAGTTATACTGATTCCACTCTAAAAAAATTTTTTTTACACCAGATAAACATCACGAGTTTCCTGTTATTTTACGTGTTAGTTTCAATTAGATACCAAAATTTCAAAGAAATAAAACAGTAATATGAGAAATATTATAGCGATGGCTATTAGATAATATACCGTCTAAACTTTTTATTAGATAAAACCTAATGCAGGTTCATTGAGAGTTTAGTATCAGAACATAAAATCTTAATTCAGTTATTTTAATAGTATTAAGGGATATATTAGAGGTTATAGAGGTTTTTGGATATAAATTAAATCTAAGAAATTATCTCGAAGAAAAAAATCTCATTATTTTTTGAATAGATATAGTATTTATCTTATATTTATAAAGATTTACTAATAATTTTTCCAATTTGTGGCTCTATAATATATTTTCTTGAGAAAAAAATATAAATTTTTCTAATTAATAGCGCACGAAGTAACATTCATTAGGCTTAAATGCGCAAATTTATATTAATTTATATTAATTATCTTTATATTTCGATACCCTATACATTATGTACGTATTTTGATTTATAAAGAGTAATTATTACTATTAATATTATTATACAAAATCTAGGTTTAAAATATGCGCTATCATTCACTATTAGGTAATACTAAAATTTAAAAATAAATATAAAGCTAAATTCGATTTAAGTAAGGAAAAATAAAATAAATAAATAAGCGAGTTATGTAATTAATTTTAATATTATATTCAATTTTTAACAGATAAAAATTGTAAACAGGGTGTGAGTAATTCAATCTGTATTTTCGAAAAAATATTTATTCTACATCAATTTACATAAATTTGTGCTATAAATCATTATTTATATATATGAGTTATATGATTTCAGATTCATTAGTGCTTAGTAAATTTATCAGAACCACGCAAAAGCCTATATTGTTTTTGAATACTTCGAGCGAGTACCAGTTTCCGAGAGTTTAGATATCATTAAACGTATTGATAAAGCGATAAATGACTTTCCATCTCCCCTTGAATTTGGTTTAAAAATAAAAATTTCGCGTGGTTTTGTTTTTTACTATAAAAAGATAAAAGATTTCACTTTTTTAAAGATTTCCAGCTAGTTATTTTCTTTGTCTTACACGGAAAAAAAAATCAAATCAAAATCCATATACTAATTGAAATGAGGCACCCGATTATCTTGATGATTTAGAAGTTATTTCTTTTTTTTTTTTTGATCGTTTTGTGATATAATTATGATATTGCTTTAATCAGGAAAATTCTGGTTTCTGTTCATCGTTTTTTATATTTTCAAACAATTTATTCTACTGAAGGGCCACCTCAAAAAAGAACCTGTGACACTCGCATGATCTAGTTCTTTATGTGTTGATAGTGTTTCAGATTTTTGGGATATACTGTATTCTTCGAATTATCTACTAAGGAATATAGAGTGGGTTTGAAGAAATGGGGTGCTAGATTTTGAGGTGTTATGGTTTATAATTTTCGGTTGAACTAGGGGTTCTTTGGTGAAGTTCTGCATAATAATTTTAATAGCGTACATGTATATAACCTCGAAATTTAACACCATTTTAGTTGCAATTATAGTATATGTTAAGAATGTACACTTATTAAAAAGTAAAGATAATAATGAGTATAATTTATTCATAAGGATAAATTCAATACAATTTTACAGTTTAAAATTCTACAGGTGGTAGGATATTTTTCTTTTAATTCTTCACTCTTTTTTATTTATAGAAAAATAAATAAATTAAATAATTATAAGCTCAATTATTTGATAAAAGTAATATTTCAGCTAAGTTGCAATATTCTAGGACTTTTTCCCACAATAAGGGTTTATCTAAACTTTGTCGTCTTAGTTCAAATTAATACGTATTATTTTCTACTCTTGGTAAAAAACTAAGTATAATTTATCTTAAATGTTTCTATATTTAAGGAATTTGATATTAATTTAATTGCTACAGTATTAATTC
This sequence comes from Smittium culicis, assembly GCA_001970855.1. Classification (NCBI taxonomy): domain Eukaryota; kingdom Fungi; phylum Kickxellomycota; class Harpellomycetes; order Harpellales; family Legeriomycetaceae; genus Smittium; species Smittium culicis. The sequence continues at coordinate 111,829 of LSSN01000002.1, forward strand.
TTTATTGATTTTATGTTAATAAATTAAAGCGAGATGATGTAAAAATTGGAATTTATGTAATTTGAAGTTTTAATATTGATTTTATTAGAATTTATTAGCATAAAAATGCACTAGATCTAGGTCTTCAATATATAATTTATTTTCCAATAATGACACTTTTTAACATTGAGTGACCTCTATAGGCCTATAATCAAAAGTTAGGCGTTTTCTAACTAACCAGACACTTTAATTCTGCCAATTTGACTCGCACCAGAGGAACTTGTTTACATTAAAGACCACGAGTAAGGGTTTTTTTTATTTTTAAACAGATATAATTGTCAAGGTGAGCTATAAAAACTTATCTTATGACAAATATCAGCCAGTATACACTGCATCCGCTCTTACCACACTTAATAATCCTGTTATCATACCTTTTTCAGCCTGTAAATACGCCTGATTTTACTTCAAGGTGTATAAAAAAGAGATTCATGGTATTTTGCACAATAATACTATATTATGGGGGCTAAATAGGTAATAAAGTCGTGAGTTAGCATAGTTTAGTGCTATTTAAATACCTATTTAATAATATTTCGACCATTCCGCTAAAGTATAATAGTATTACTAGTTAATTGAGATAAGATATTTCTACCAGAACTCCTAATTATTTATGCTGGACTGGCCACGTAACAATAACATAACGAAGTCATTGACTGAATCAATTTCTAGAACTTACGTCAGTTAGTTAATACCGGAGTGGAAATTGAAATCAAATCTATATGCTTATAAATTTTATGGAAGATATTCGTGTTTTAGATATACTTGAGACTTTTAATAAAATAATTTTTACTAGGTTCTAATTGGTTTGCACTTGCTGAATTTCATTAAATTAATGATATATTTTTTATGTAAGCTTTCAATAAATCAACAGGGAAAATTGATAGAAAATATTTTTACCGATTTTAAATATATTTATAATATTTTGAATTCTAAAATTTTCATCAAGCGATAAAAATTATAAACAAAGTACTCAAATAGTTATAATTGAACTTTTTAAATCACTAAAACCCATTAATGATACTCTTAATAAACCATTTACATATAAAAAAAAATAAATAAAATATTTATTCTTTCGTTATCAATAATCAAATCAATTTCGTTTCGCTATGATTAAAATTATGATAGGGTATATATATATATAATCATATTTCAGGCATGAATTCCATTTTCACCCTTTTTTTACCAATAATATATAGGCTTAAAGACAAAGTTCTTTATTGGTATATTTAAAGTTATTAATTAAAACTAATTTCTAATATTATAAAGTTTAAAAATATATATTCATTATTTTTGCTAAAAAACTATCCTCATTTGACGCGAATATAGTTTCTATCTAAAATGGGTCTTTTTTCTAATTAAAAATCCTTAGATGATATATTTGTATTTCTTTTAGGGTGAGTCATTGATACTGTAACCGTTTCCGCATATTATCCGTCCCATCAAAAACCAGCTTTTTTTTTTTTTTCAATGAATACTTTCCGCTTGAATTTTCTGGGGTCACTTCTACTTTAGATATCTTAATTGAATCTTAATTACTAATCTTTCTACTTCAGGTTATCATATCGACGATTATAAAAATTTTGATATCTATTTCAGTGGTATCTTATTCGTCCTAAAATCTGAATTATTGAGTGATTTAAGGTTCAGAGTTCGCAGAAATAAGTTCTAAATCAGAGTTTTCAGAATTATGTAATTGGATACTGTTCAACTGATTCATTATCTGTTTACCAGTTTTAGTAGTTTTTTTTTAATATTAATTCAATTTTTTCTAAAAATGGTTCATTTAGTGCAGGAAAAAATCCATATTAGATGTTTTAACGCTATTCTAATCTATGTTTATTCTTTATGTGTCTAGAAACGAAACAGCGAGTCTTCATGATTGAGAACTTTTTTAAAGTATTCTATATGATGGCTTTTGTTCGTTTTTATTCAAATTAAACTGTTATAGTTAAATATATTTTAACATATCATTCTACCACTCTTTGATTCATAGCGCGTAATATTATTACTAAAAACTTTTTTATATTTGTTTACTGTATCTTTATACTCTTTGGGTATGATCCAAATAATTAATTCAAGCTCAAAATGGTTCAAAATATGACTTTATTTGCATATGCAAACATTTCTATCTTGGATTTTCTTAATTTATTGAGTGTTTATTTCATTTTATCAGCCTCCCAGCCACCAAACAATTCAAAAATCTTAATTGAACTTTCCGCGAGTTTATAATCTTGTCTTAGTGCATTATTCTAGAAGTTTAGATGCTTTTAACCCAATTTATAATGAATAAAATCTATACCATTTATAATAGCGTTATATGAATTTTCTGTGAATTACCAATAAAGGAAGCAAAAATTTTTAGTGATTTTTTTACCTTTTTCAGTATATTTAAGCCTCATATTCATATATCTGATTTCCCCCCTTAATAGCTTCATACTAATTTTTATTGGGTCTATTATCATACTCAGATGATCGATATCAGACTGATTAATAGATTATATTTTGTATCCTGGATGAAATATTATATTTTTGGTAATCGAATCATAACCAACTTTAAGTTCTTCTCACTCCTTTACTTTCTTCTCCAAGTATTAGTATATAGTAAAAATATACCTATCTTTGAATCATTTGTTTTCTCTCCAAATTTATTTTTTATTTTATAATATTTTTAAATAAATTAGATCTAATTATGATTTAAAAGTATAAGATTATCATTTGGTAGTTTTTCCTGCCCTGTTAACCAAAACTATTTTCGACAGCATTTATTTGTTAGGATGTAAATCAGAAAACCTGAAAATTATTTTGAAATAATCAAATATTTTTTCATTATCATCTATAAATTTTTTTTTTGAATATTTTGATTCCATTTACTAAGAACTATATCGGTTCTGAACTTTTCTTTATTTTTTTATACTACTATTTAGCGTGAATTAGTTCTTTAGATACCTATTTATATATTTATTATAGCTTTTATTATGATAGAAGTAAAGCTAATTACAGTTTTATTTAATTCACGCAACATTAAAACCCGGATAAGTGGACTCCACAGGATTGCCTGACAGAAAGAGGATCTGTTATCTTTCAAATAGTGTAAGTGATAACTATATTTTGCCAAATAATACCAATTTTTTTCTTGGATTTGTGGAATAATCCTCTTAATTTGAGCTACATACCTTCCACTGATCTCGAAACAAAAAAATAGTTGAGTCTGGGAATTTTTATTGTCAGGTTTATTGTCAATTATAGTTTTATTTGGCTTTGTTAGTATTCCACACGTTTTTATAGTTTTTTTTTTGTTTAATAGAAAGGTTTTACTGTTCAGTAGTATATTAAAATTGATTTAACTAATATTTAAAAAAAAATTTAAATTAATCCTAAGGTTTAAAATTTTTTTTCATGAGCTTAAATTTAAATTTTCTTGGTCCAAATACTTTGCAAATTGTTAATTTTCAAATATTAGTTTTCTTTCATTGTGATCAACGTTTATTAATACCCTTAATATTACTATTCGCGCCATTTTTAAACCTAGAAACGGATTAATATTTCAGATGTTACAATAAATCTAATTATATGATAAACTAGTATCTCTGTTGAGAAATCTTATATAAATTTATGTATCATTAAACCATATTTTTTTTTTCTCGCTATTTTTTTAAATATATCTAACATTGCATCACTTTTTTGTGACTCCGCTGATTTTTGATGTTTTTCAGTACTTGTGATGTGTAATTTATTCGCGTTTTATTTTCGAAGGCAATAAAATAGTTTTTATTTCTTTCTGGGAAATCTTATTTCTGTAAAAAAAAGTTTCAAGTCAACGTAAAAATTCGATAAATTTTGGAAATGCCTCAAAAATTTTGATACTTTTTTACTTTAGATATGATTATCAACTTTTTCCATTTATTTTTAGTCAATTTTGTTAACAATCATATTCATGTAAAGATTTGATTGGTTTAATTTTATTTAATTCTCTAATCTAGATTATCCAATCATTTTAGTTTATTTAATAGTATAAAAGAGTTAGAGATTCTTTTTCGAATCTCTAAGTCTTTCAATTTTTTCTCCTTTCAATAAAACCTTCGAATCTAACAATTTATTTTTTATAATGTAGCAAAATTTCTGGAGATTTGGATAAAAATATTTTTAAATTGCTCTATGATGACATTCTGTGTTTTTTCATACATTTTTGGATTCATTTTTTCTATTAATTTCTAATATTTATATATTTTTAAATATTATTTATGTAAATTTTAATTAAATTAAAAGCTTAATTTTAATATTTTTTTTAGTTTTTATTTAATTATAATATTTTAATTAATTTTTTTTTTTTTAATTACGAAACTGTTTATTATATGATAAAACTCTTGAATTATATGCTAAAATTATTATTTAACAAATACGGGCCATATTAATTGTTTAAATAAGCAAATTAAACATAAATTAAATAGTTATCGTGCATAAAAATTAAATAAAAATAGCCAAATAAATTAAAATTTCAGCTAATTATTTAGATTTTTTTCACTAAAAAATAGATAAATCAATTTAATAAATTATTAATAAGATTTAAATTTATCTGAAATAATTGTTATATTAGAAAAATGTTTCAAAGAATCGTGTGTACGAATTTTTGGGAAATATTTTATGGAAATTGAAAAGTATAGATATAAAAATAATCGAATTTATTAGATCATAAAATTAAGATAAAAGTTGAAATTATTTGTAGACGATGGTATAAATTGCATATAAATACTATCAAATAAAAAAATTATAAAAACTTGAGGATTGAAACTAGTGAATTGAATAAATCAATTTAATCAATTTGATATTGTTTAAAATGCAAAGTGATAATAGATTGAATCTAATATTATTATTTAGAATTAGATATGTAAAGCTATACAAATAATAAAAATATTCATAATATCGGTAAATTAGGGGTTCGAAATATAATTCTGAAAAATATATAATAATTATATTATAAAAAAAATCAATAGTATTGTATTATAGTTAAATATTTTTAAAAAAAGTTTAAATTTTAAAAGTAATAAAATATCACGCACCGAGGAGCTTACACCCTATAAAAGAATAAAGCTGTTGGAATAATTAGATGTAGACTCACAGCTCCGATACCTGGGCCAAAAACCTGAAATAAATGTATATAAGACGTTATTAATTTACTAAAAATTTTATAGTAGTGATTTATGATTTTGGCATAAAATTCAAGTAAATTTTTAAATGAAATTAGGATATGATAATATGGAACATTAGAAAAAAATTTACAGATAATAATATGTCATTACACATCATTATCATATTATTTTTTACCATTTATTATTGGAATATCAAAAATTCGTAATATACTAATTAAAAATTAGCTAAAACCAAATAGATAAAATAAATGATATTTGTTTTACTTTTAATTTTTTCAGGAAAATTGGTTTTGGTACATATGATTGATGAACTTATCGCCTTTTCTATTGAAAGGGCACTCCAACTCATTAGAATTTGATTTTCTAACAAAAAATCTTTATTGATTCTTAGTAGTAACTATTATTTTTTAAAACCTCCTTATAAGCAAATAAAAATTAAATTTAAGGTCATTTTACATGGAAAAGATATTTTTGGATTAGTTAGCGGAGCCAAGCTAAAAGATTATTTTGTTTATTTTGAGAGTGAAAATAAATGAATCTGATATTGAAGACAGGTATATAACAGCTTGTAGTCAGATTTAAGGCCACTAAATCTATCCAAAATCCATAGAGTCACTTTCTAATTAGGAAGAAGATTTATTCCGTCCTCCACTCTCTGAAGAGGAAAAACATGAGATAATACACTTATATCCTCAAAATGTGGAAATAAAGTACAAATCATTAACATTAAATATATAAGTGCCATATAGAGTAAAGATTATGGATAATGTATACTAAAAATTCCAAAAATTCTTAAAACTGGCTACAAAACCCGTCGATTTTTACGTAATACAGATATTTCAAAAAGAGAATGTACCAGCTAAGGACCCTAAATTATTTTTTTCGAGCACAATGAGAATATTTTTTGCAGAAGCGGGAACCATGTTTATCCAAGCAAGACTAGAAAATCTACATCATGGATAAGGCCCTAGGAAGTGCTATAAAATTTAGTCCTGATACCGCGGAAATTCTAATTGAGCAAACCAGGCTGAATAAACTCATATATTAAGAGAAAGCCGCAAGAACTACACACAGTTGGATTATTCTCCAAGCTTCAGCAGCTCAGCAGTTCGATTACAGACTCAGTATATTCCTACCAAGTAACAACTGCGCGTCTATTAGCCGCTTAAATAATAGCATCAGTTCACCAGAAAGGTGAGCTACAGCAAATGATTTCGGATGAAAGTCGATCAAAGGGATGCGGTCGCGGAGCGTCCCGGTAGTGTGACATATTTTAGCCCTAATATAAGTATTGGATTTGATTATAGACAATAACCGTGCCTGAAAAACAATAAACCGGGGCTAAAACCCTCCTCAGTTATACTCCCCACCGCTAACCCGAAATCTTCGCCCAAACATGAGGCTCATAGAACCAAAGTAAGAAAAAGCCATGAAAAAAGGAGTGAACGAGTTTCTGGAATAGCGAGAAATTAAAAAAGTGCCAAAATACTTTCACAGGCTCTAAATTGAGATATTTATCATACCAAAGAAATCAGAGGTGCTAATCCCCATGTTTAACGTGCACCCATTGAATAATTACATCAAAAAATTTAGCTTCAAAATGAAAGCGTTGATTTCAGCATACAGAATGGTTCGGAGGAAAGACTATCTGAATTAGATCAATATCTCAGGTTTATTTTTGTATTAATGATAAGTCTTGCCTCCAGGAAGCACTTGAGATTCAAATAGAACGGATGTTAGTACCAGTTAATGGGTACTCCAATTTGGAATGATTATATCACCTCTAGTATTTACCAGGGTAATCTACCCAGTGTTACATTGGGTCAGGTCTCATGGGATCTGAATGTCAGATTAAATAGACTATCTTCTATCTATGGGATCTTTAAAGAAAAAATGCGCGTATGATACACATATCGTAATAGAAAAGTTAAAGGATTTGCGGTTCATAGTAAAAATTTTCAAATACAGCCTCAATCCGCCCCAAAAAATTCAGCATTTAGTAATGGTAATAAAAACGCGAAAAATTACTTTGAAGGTATCGTATAACAAAATAAGGGACCTTCTCCGAGAGACTACACTTCTTATACTGAATGTTAGATCAAATGAAATGTTACTAGATTCATTCAATGGAAAGGCAAAAGCTATGTCAGTTGAAATTATTTCTGACTGTATGAATCTATGAAGACTCCAAGGGCTAAAGAAAAGATCCTTGGAATCATTAATGAACTGCTCAGCAGAGGTGGAGCTTACGATTATTGTAATAGAAAACTTTAAACGATGTATATATAATTTATCCAAATGAAATTTGAAATATTTTTTGCTGGGTATCCTCGAGTTAGATTTATATTCCGATACCAGAGAAACAGATTAGAGAATGTTTTTTTGGACCTCAAGTCTGCTAGGAGTTTTGGAAAACTCCCCTAAAGAGCTTAAATATTAATTAAAAATAAAAATAGACTATTTTATATTAATTCCGCATCCAGTAAGTTGTCAATAATTCAGTACTGAATATCATAAAATACCACAAACAATGCCAATTTAGGGAAGTCTTGAGTAACGGTCTCTTCAAAGCATCAGTAAACAGCAGAAATGATATGGAATCATCTCATAGCGAAAGAAACACACTTACAGATAGAAAATGTTCGATAAACAGCAAATTCAGCAGAAAATCCATAAAAGATGACTACGTAATCGGAATGGTCTTTATTCCTGACACAATTCAATGTAATACCGGATAAATTCGTAGTTAACAACGTATATTTTCTTAAGATAACTCAGAAAACCAAATTCAAATTCTACTTCAGTTGCTACAAAGACTAAAAAGAAGTGGAGATCAAATTAATTTTTTAACACTTAATAAATATACGAGACTACCGTATAGCTGCTCTACATAGAATTTTATGCCATAATTCATACAAAAAGTAAGACTCGAGAGTTTAAAAATTATATCTTAACATCAAACTAACTATCTGCGATGTGGTACCCAGGTATAATCAGTCTGTAAATATTAAACACAGTGAAACTACCCGCGCTGGTCCTGGTTTCTGACCTGAAAAGTGAAAAATCTTCATTTTAAAAGAGCAAATACTGAAGTTTAATGATCTAGAAAATAAGTGGTGCCCCATCTTCGTCAAATTTTTGGAAATAAAGCCATATAAATTGTTATCAGTAGCCCAAGATTCATAAGGCGATTTTCCCAGTATCATTTTGCGAAATTGTGATCTTTAAATTTTGTAAGATTAGAAAAAATATTTTGCAAATCAGTGCCACAGATAAAGTTTTTTTTCTAGTGAAATTACTCGTCGAGGAAAAAAATACTGATTACCACTAAAAAATTCAACAAGACAGCATTAAATAGCACCAGCAAAAATACATAAGAAATCACTTCAGAACCAAATTCTATCACGTTCTATACTTATTTTCAAGAAAATCGAATAATTTCATTCGTAAGACCGACTTTTGGCTTTTCGATAATGATAAAAAAATTCTGGTTGTAGCTGCCGTGCAGAGGTTTTGATATCTAAGATATTATCTCAATGATAGGCTTTATACTCACTATATTAAGGTTTTTGTGCTCAAGCGACATACAAAGAATAGGAGACGGGTAAAAAATACTTTCAGATGACTATTTAGATTTACAATAGTTGCAAACAAGGATAAAAGGTAAGTTCTGCCTATAAGCAAGGCTTGTGGATTTAATTCTGGGTTGGATAAGGTAGTTTGCCGCGTAGATACTTACAAAGAATAAAAGCTGAAAATTATTAATTTATAGTGCGTAAAGGAACACTCAAAATACCCCGATGTTAAGTTTACTATGGCATTATGACACATTGGTAACTTTAACAAACCTCTGAGCACAGAAAATATTTCGCAATCCATACACTCTTTCACATAGTTTATCAAACATCCCTCAGATAACTCACGCCAAATAGTAAAGGTCCTAGGGCCTAAAATTGTAGCCACTGCTGGAGTGCCTCCATTTGAAATAGTTTTAAAGGCTTTTTTTTTTCTAAACTATTATATGCCTGACACATTCTAACGCCTATCTCACTGAAAATATTCTAATTTAAGTGAATCAGTTTTTTCTCTGTAGCCACATAGTATGATAACATATTGATCTATAATTTATTTATTAATAGAATTTAAGAAAATTAATTGATATTGTACGAATAATTTATCATTTTATTTCCCGCCCACCAAATATCTATTATATTGTCAGAGCAAATCGATTATAAATGTATCAAGGGTACGTGCCAATTTCTATAGATCTGAAAAAAAGAGAAAACTATTTCATTTCATTTATTTTATATATTAGCTTTAATTAATTTGTAGTTCGTATATTTGGATTTTTTTTTAGCTAATAAAAGGCTATAACATCTAATATGATACCGTACTCGTATAATATAAACCAATATTCTTAAAATCGGTCAATTATTACATTAAAAAGGAATCGAATAGAAAAAAATTGTTAATTATCGGAAATAAACGAGTTTTTATCATTTCGCTAATTAGCAGTCTAATGAGAAAGTTGAGATTTTAACCCTTTCCCGTCCAACACTCTTTAAAAAAATCAATTTATTGATTCGTATATGGTTTAAAAGAAAATCTATTATTTGCTGTTATTTTAAAACATACCAATAAATGAAATAGATACAGAATTAAAATGATTTAAATTAACACAATTGGCTTAATTCGGTAGTTCAATAACAGTCTACCATCCGGGAAAGGATTAAGCTGTTCGTTATATTGGGGCAAGTCTTATGTTATTAGGATGAAGAGTAAAGAGGGGAATTAAATATCAATTATTAAATTACCAATCAATATTTATTAAAAAAATTTTTTTCAACTTGGATTTTATTAACACAAATAACAGCTAAATTAATTAAAAATCCTTTTCTGAAGTTTTAATTTAATAAATTTTATTCATTATCCATTATATTTTGTGTTTTATTGCTTCTCAAATTTAGCTCCTAATAAAGATTATTAACAGATAATAGCACAATTCTAAAATTGAAAAACATAAAATAAATTAGCGTGTCGTAATTTTGTACTGATTAATGCAATGGAATGAAATTAGCAAGCTGTATATGGTAGATACTTATTCAGAACAAAACTTTTTTTTTGGTATTGTATTTGGCGTAATGTATAAGATAATTTTTTGGCAGCTTCAGATAATTTATCCAATACTATTTTTTGTTGTTTTTATAATATATATATATGACTAGTAGGATTTTTTTTTTTGAAAAAGCTCGGCTACTCCAAAAAATCTCGCATATAAATGTTGAAGTTTCAGCTACTACTACTGAGTTATTCAGTGTTCTTGTAGTTTTGTTGATTGCTGACATGGCTTTGGCTTTAATCAATGCATTTTTATTAAAATAATTTTTTTAATTTTAAATGAGGGTTTGTTTTTGATTTGGATAGCGTAGGATAAATTTTTTATTTAACAAGTTGATAAAAAATTAAAGAGAAAAAATTACTAAATTTATAAAAAGATTAGTATAAAAATACTTTATCTCAGTAGGAGAAAATGTAATATTGCAAAAAAATTTCGATCTGCTCTTTGTTGCAGGAATTTTCCTGTCGTTATATAAGTTTTCTTTTTTAGCATTATGTATTTCAAAATTTTCTTTTGATTTTATTATAAAGGTTTAATCGCTAAATGTTATATAAAAATAGGTCAAATTTTTCAAATTTTAAAGTTTTTTTTTATGACACGCTTGCGTGTTAATTTGGCATTCTAGCTTTTTTTAAATTAGTTTTGAACAGTTGAAACAAAAACATTCAAGTAAAGGGTAATAATGAGAAAGTAATTTATCAGGAATGCTGTTCACTTCCACATATATAGTATAAGTGCGAAATATGATATATTCAAATAGAAATATTTTAAAATTTAACTGAAAATTCATGATCATTTATATAAATAGAAAATTAGAAATAGTAGGATTTATAAAATTTTTACTTTAAAATAGACTTTTATCAGTTGATAAAAAAGGAAAATAGTGTGATTATTTTCGTTTAGTATGATTTTTTTAAGCTTCAAATTTAATGAATCAATGTATCTGTATTCAAAACATTGAAAAAAAATTTTTTTTCTAGGTAATAATATTTTAGTTATCATAGTTATCATAGTTATTTTTTTATTTTTTTTAACTTTTTTAACTTTTATTTATTTTTTTTCCATATTCTAACCAAATAAAAAAAGTATAGATTGCTTTAATCCTAATTTTATCAATTTTATTCACTAAAAAAATTGGTAGTGAAATGCTGTAAAGTTTTATTTTTAAACTGGATATAGAATCTTTAATATTTAATTCATTCTTATAAAAAAAGCTATAAAAATGTATACTTAATATCATAGAGGTCTAAAAATTGGGTAAAATAATATTACTGTATAATTGTAGTTCAATATTATATTTTAAAATTTTACAATTATTTCCTACGAGCGAAATGCATTGTTTGGTTTATAGGTTTATGTGATGCACTTTTACAAGTGCAATAATTTAAAATTTCACAGTGTTACGCTATCTTTAGTCGGGGATAATCAATGGGACGATTAAAGACTTGATAGAAATATATTAACGTGGAGGACCGTCACGAAACAGTGCGCGTTTTTTTTTTCCAGCACTACCTAGGATAGTTACTTTTTAAAAGTCCAGATTTAACAGCATGGCTAATTTAAGTCATTTAGCTGTTTATTGTAGGAGAGATAGATTGATCTTTGCCATGTTTGGGTAGAATAAAATTTATCATTTTTTTCATCGTCTATAGGTTCTATGAATTATCTCAACGAATTTAATTTCATTTAAATAGGATAAATTTCATGTCTACTTGCAATTTGAATCATTTAACTTACTTGAAGAGGTATTGCAGAAATACATGCCAGATTCTAGATTCTAGATTGAATTTATAATCCTATAGGTACATAGATGGAATAACGACATTGGAATTTATTTTTATTAGGGGGGTTTTTTTTTATGTCTTGCGCAACAGGTTTTTGGATAGCATTAGTGCGACCCGATTAATAATTCTTGAAAGTATTAATGAATCACTATCGCCTTTGAGACGATGCGCAACAGGCATATATCAGCTAGATATGTGGAGAGGGATTAGGTAGAACTTTTTATAAAAAGCTTTAATTTAGTGTTTTATAGATTTATATACTTTTTGATAAATAATGGATTTCTCGTAAAAAAAATTAAGACATAAACTTACCCTATTCATATTTGGTAGAGTGAATTTATTCTACTAAATTTAGCCAGTTATTTTTAACGAAAATATCTTAGCTCTGAGGATCATCAAGTTACTGGTTCACGGGAATCTAATAGCAAATAGATTATACTCTTAAAAAACAATCGCTTAATCAATTAACGAAATTATTCATAAAGTAATATCTGTGAAAAGGCTAAATGCTGACATGAACCTTATTTACTTTATACGATTTTATCCAATGAAAATGTATAGTACTATTCTAACTAGACTTTTTTTTATATACCTACTTGCTATAATTGTAGATTCTATATGAACTGTATTTAAAAATTACAGATTTTTCCAAAAAAAAAAACTGCAAATTTATTTAGAATAAACCATTTGACTTTAATTAAACGAGCTTTTTTATAAATACATTTAAATCTGAATTTATTTTATTTAATTATATCTTGCTAAACTATAAATAACAAAAAGCTAATCAAACCAAAAACGAGAAAAATCTAGACATGGATAGCCAGGACGATTCTTTGACTTCATACTCTAATCGAGCAGCTACTGACTATACTGGTGGTTCAAGAAATGACAACTTCTCTTTTTCAGATTTTAACACAGACGATGTGGCCAGCTCTCATAATAAACCTACAGAATTTTATGAGGATGAACCGCTCAAGCTGGATTTCGATCCAAGCTCACGAGATTTATCTAGCACACATGGATTAGATGCGGAAAACTTAGATTCTCAATTTGATTCTTTAAAAAATCACGATTCAGGCTACAGCAACGAAGAAAGCAGTGTTAATTTTGATTTTATTTCTAGTGATATAAATTCCGAAGAACCAGATGATTGGACTATATTAGCAAATTCTTTAATTAACGAAAAGGGAGCTCCAGAACTATTATTTTATAGAAAAGCTGAACTTGAAAATCTATCAGAATTAATACAGTTTCAGGTTTGGTGTTTTTACTATATAATTATTTCACCAATACTATAAAGAAAACTAATTCTTATAAATGATGGGAAAAAATAGATTAGCAAAATAGAAGATTTAAGAAAAAGTGGAGATCCTTTAAAGGGCTTAGAATCTATGATACTACAGACAGATGTCGAGAGGGCAAAATATTTGATAAAATCGTATTTACGTGTTCGATTAGCAAAAGTAAAGAAAAAAATTTTAATACTAACATTTATTTCATAGAGCTGCCTTAGCAGATAATCCTTCTATATCACTTTATATCCTTTTATTTCCAGATAGAGAAAAACGCGCAATGGTATGCTACAGTCGCCGAAGCTTCAAAGAATTTATCTCCTCAAGAACTTGCATTCTCTAAAGAGTAACTAGAAAATAAGCTTTATATTAAAAAATTCAGATTAAAAATGCCACGAAATTTCTAGAAATATAATATGACTGAAACTAAAACTTATTTAAATATTTTTATTATTTTTTCAGTTTAGTTAAATCAATTCACAAATACTATAATGACTCGTTTATGGGAAGTATTCCGCATTCATTACAATCGGTTACCGGGACAGATTTAGAGGGCCTGTCCCTTGTCACAGAGCCCAATTTTGACTCTGCGGTTTTTTGTAAAATAGTTAAAGATGTAGGCGAATACCAGCTGTTAACAAGGTAAATTGATCTCATTACCGTATAAAAGATATTGAATAGTTTGAATTTTGTTTTTTTATCTCATGCCTTCTTTTTTCTTGTTCTAGTGGTGATATTGTTCAGATAGAAAAAAACAACATATTCATTACATCGTATAGAAATGTCAAATCTCTTGTAGCTTCTGGAAGTGCTATTCTACTATAAATAAAATTTAATATACATTCTAATAAAGTCACGATATAACTAGATACAGATAAATTTTATTACTTTTTATTCTTCCTAGGAATGTTTTCTTGGAATAAGATCTTTTATTTCTCAAATCAAGTGCAGATAAACTGATTATTCACTATGTGCGAGATATTCCGGATTAGATGCTTGCATTCAAATTATGTTTGTATTTTTAGGGTTGGGAATATTCTAGTATGATTAAAAGATTTAGTATTGTAACGTATTAATAGCCAAAAACATCGAGAATGGGGGGGGGGGTTTGATAAAAGTAGAACCTCTATTTTTTTTTTTTTGAAAAAGCGTGGAAAAGTATTCATTCAGGCCATGTTTTGCAAAATAGTTAATTGAAAGAAAAAAATTTAGTTGATTGATAAGCGTTCTATTTTGAATTTATTTTGTGTCTATAAGCAAGGTTTTAATAAGCAAAAAAAAGACATAAATACTTCTGCCAAAGTCATTAAATAAATATAAATTTAGAGCCAAAGCTAAAAAGGAGGCAATAATGTACTGTTATAGAGTAGTATAATGGGAAGATAAAATAAGATTGAGTTATAAAAAAGAAAAGATAGGATGTTCAAGAATTATTTGGGCAAGATGTACAGGGGATTCCAGAATTACATTTTTCGGTATTCTTTTGAGATTTTCTAATATTCTCTAGTCCCGATCTTAAAACGTCAAAGTGCACAGTTAGATCGTTTTTATCATCAATAGACAGTTTGCTTAGTCTGGAAGCGGTATCAGTGTTCGAGTCGATTTGGTTGCTATTTTCAGTTCCATTGGAGGAGAGTGAATGGCTGTTTTTACCGATTGATTTTGCGGAGAGTCCAGAATTAAGTCCTTGCAATAGTACACAAGCTTTGCATAAATCGTTACTTGACATGTACCCGCAACGTTTACAAGTCGATTGTGTAGGCATTTTAACTTTGTTCTTGATGGTTAGAAGCTCACCGCTGTAGATGATGTCTAGAATAGCGCTGGGCCGAACGGCCTCCAAATCTTTCAAGAACACCCGAGCATACCCGCGGTACGCGTTTGGACTATACGTACACTCAGTTGCGAAGTAGTCTAGTTTGTTCAAGTACGCGTACATGACTATTTCCTTCTCATAAGTGTACTTGAATGGCTTTGAGCGTGACACCAGGTCATCGCTGTTTGAAATGATTTCAGTGCATCTAGCTAATCTCGCAACATCCCCTCGCAGGATGTTCATGAGCACAGTTTCTGCAATATCATCGGCATTATGACCAGTTATTATCTGATTTGCGCCTATTATTAGAGCCCCCCGATCCAATGCTTGTCTTCTGAACACACCGCAGAACGTACAATTATTTTTTCTTCCTACTGCTTCAACAATTTCGTCCATACTCCAACCATACAAATCTTTGTATGATAATACAACAAGTTCCATATTGTATTGATCCTTATTACGTTTGACGGTCTAAATAAAAATAAGTATGGGGTTTATTTTTTAATTTGAAAAAGTTAAATCAAGAAAAAATCAAAAGTTTGAATTATTATGTAAAAGGCCAATGATTAATTCAAAGGTGGAAAATAAATTCTCAGGAACATGACTATGCATTGAAGATAAAAATTTATAGAGTAAGGAAATGTAAGAGGTACCTCAAGAGAATCATCTCGATATCCACTGATTCCTTCATCGATTGAAAGTAAGAACAGTTCGAGTCCATAGTCGTATCGCTCATTAAGAGTTTTCATGATGTGTGCCAAGACAGTTGAATCCTTGCCACCAGATGCACCGATAGCTACACGATCCCCTCTCTTAAACAGATTGTTTTCAGTAATTGTCTTATGAACCTCCTCTTCAAACACCATAAAGAAACAGCTCTTGCAAATAGACTGTTTGGTCTTGGGTCTCTTAATTATCGACTTGTTCAAGTTGCATATTTCGCACAGTTTAGCCATATTTAACTTTTACTTCTTTTTATAGTCTTTTGATATATTGTATAGATTAGTCGCTTTTTATGTCGTATCTTTAATTTTATTCGCTCGTGCTTTTGGAAATAATCTTCGTAAAATCCGTTTGATTAGCTATTGGTATAGAATTAAAACAGTCGATATTATATACTATAAAGATTTAATGTAGCTAAAAAAAATGCTATCGAGATCGGGGTAATATAGATCAAGGTGATTATTACAATGCTTTTAGCTGAGCTATAAAAAAATACCTTTAAAAAAATTTTTTTTCCTGCTTTTTTATTAGCTAAACCAATTACCTGTCGATTTTTTATTGCTGAAAAAGTATCAAAGTTTATTCCATTATCAATGGAATAAATAAAACTTATCTAAATACCCATTGGTTACAGCTTTTTATTTATTAATTTATTGATTTATAAAATTTTGAGCTATTTCTGCCAAATTCAAGCTTGAAGCTAACAGATATATATAAATATATACAGATTGATTTCGAGAGGGTCAGTTTTATAATGAAAGTTTGAACCAAGAGGTTTCAAAACTAAACTTTATAATACAAGTCTCGAATACTTTTTTTCATCTTTTGTTTTTGTCCATATATTTTTGTTTTTCAGCTTGATTTTTTTTTTTTGAACAATAAATTTTGGACTTTTAATTTGCTAATTTATACTTTCACTTTTATTTGGGATTCCATATTGGTTTATAGCATTTATTATTATTATTTTTTTTTGGGAAAAATTTCAATTAGATTTGCATCATTACATGAGATGAAGGCTACATTTAAAAGACATTTAGTTGTATGAGATGATATTTTGTTTCAGCTACATTTGAATGTGAGGTGAGTACATCATCCAAAATAATCAATTTCCTTTTAATTAACGTTTTAATTGGAAAATCAGAGCGTAAAAACAAATATTTATATGTATTTAGCTTCTTAATAAAAAACAAAAATATCATTATTTTCTTATCATAATAACACTATTATACATGCTTCGAGCCACTAGCCTATTTACAAAAGTGGTTGCCATGTCTTGTCTTTAATCGACTCTTTATGCATAAATTTATGCGGAAATTATTATTCCTTTTTTCAAGCATGTAAATTTATTATTTATTTTATATTTATTCCATAATAAAAAACAATAGAATAGGAAAAAAGCATCTAATAGTTTATATTTCTATATTCAATTTGTATTTTAAAATTTAGGAATTTATAACTATACGCTAATAAAGTGGTGTTATTTTATTAAAAAGTAGCGCTTTCAGGAATGAAGAAACTAGAAAAAAACAGCATTTAAATGCTATTATGCTTTTCGAAAATCGGCGCGATTTCTTCTAATAGTATTTCCTTGTTTTCTACGTCCTCTAAGTTTTCGAGAAGCTTGTTATTTTCTAGTTTTATTTCTATTTCAGGATTTCCTTTAGGCTCATCTTCAAATTCAGAATCTGTACTCAATGTATCAAATTCATTCTTTATTGGAATTTGGTCAAAACTAGTTACTTGGACGTTTGATTTCACAATTCTGTTCAGGGTAAATATAATTATAATCGTAATTAGCAAAAAAACTTGAGACATATTGACCCTCCTCTCAAACTCGAGCTATATATAAAGCAGAAAAAAAAATTATAGGAATGGTAAGACGTAAAGTTAAAATAATAACTAGTTGAAAAATAAAAGACAAAGTTTGTATAAAATAAGCTCCTGATAAAGGTGAATTTATATAGCTATGAGTTAACAATCTAAAAAGTAAGAAAAGAGTATTTAGAATTAATCCTAAAGTTACCTCGGATGCTAATGTATCAATTCTTTTATTTAAGTCTTCAAATCTGTCGTTATTTGACTGTCTATACGACTCGACATCAAAAAGAATAGTTCTCCATATTTCTTCGCTTATGTCAATCTAAAAGATATTAAAATGATCATTTTAAAATTTATCAGAATGAAATTTTAATCAAAAGAGCAATTTAAAAAAAAAAAAGTCAATAGTTACTAGCGCATGTATTTGTTTGGTAGTTGAAGTATTTAAATGGCGGACGGCTTTGTTCAAGTGATCCAAGTTGGATAGATGTACTTTAGTCAAAATTTGGTTAAATATCTCGGTTTGATCATCAAAGTAAGTTAAAATTTGTGTGAGATTTTGCTCTAGGTATACTAGTCGATTAGTAATCTTTTTATAGACACTATCATAATCGTTTAATATATGGTTAGCGCTGTCCGAATTATGGTTATCAGAGTTTTCTTGGCTAGAAGCTTCCTCTATGAGGCTATCTTTAATGGCAGCTTCCGAATTTGCATTTGTATTTCTAATTTTAGTATCAATAAATGAAATGCTATCTTTATCTGAGTGCTGTAAATTATTCCTATTTTCAATAGGCCTTGAAGGCTCTAAAGTTTCAGTTGTTGGAGAAGGGCTTGAATTCGGAGGAATGATCTCATCTGGATCTAAAATGTGGTCAGGCTTATGGCAGCTCTCATCCCTAGTATCTAAAGAGCCTACACTAGTAGTGATATCATTTTCATTATTTAGTTTAGTTATTTTATTAACTAAGTCAGACAAGATAGCAGTGTTTGTATGTTGATTCTGGGACAAAGGAATGAAAACTTTGGTGGGGTCAGCGTTTATATGTTCGTTTAGCAAGGTGTTTGATGTTAGCCAGCCTAAGCTGTGCGCGGTAGGAAAACCAATAGGGTTATCATTTTTAGGAATTTGGCCAGGGTTTATACCTAAAACAACCTTTTCAAAATCGCTTATGTACGAGTATAAAGTGGAAGCGAATTCGCCGTTGATTCTTTTATTTGGTTTTTTTTTAATTTTTGCTGGAATGTTTTTATTTTTTTTGTTAGATAGTTCTTCTTGTTCGGCTTCGTGTCTAAATTTTTCGATTTGGGTAGTTCCATAAACAGCAAATTTACTTATTGGGCAATAGAATTGGGATCCATGGTGGGTAAGAATATCTAAACGTGCGTATTTTGCCCATAATTTGGGCTTGGGTATTTTAAATACTTGGTCACTTCGACTATTTTTTGCATGAAAAATGCCCAAACTAACCCAGTTTTTATCTTTTGGGGGATATCTGTCACTGACAGACAGTTCGATTGATTTAAATGTGGAAGAAAAAAACTCGTAGTTAGCAATTACAATCGTGTCAATCAAGATGTCTTGGCACAATTCAACGACCACAAATTTATTTTTCGCAGAGCAAATATTTAGCATGTAACTGTCTTTAGTGTTTGATAGTATAGATTTAGCTTTTTTTGATTCTTTGTTTGAATTTAAAATAACGGAACCGCAATCAACAGAAGCGTAGTTGAAACGATCTTTAAGGGGTGTTTTTAAATTAGGATGAATGTGTGAAGAGTCGATGTTTTCTGAAGGCGCAGACTCATTTTCTTGGACGCTAGAGCTATCAGATGTTGATTTTTGGTTTTTTGCTATACTATCTGAGTTTATTATGCCATTTACAGTAGGGTTTTTATGTTCGTTGCTTTTATGAATGTGGTTTTTTTCTTGCAAAGCTTTTATTGAATTTAGGGTAATTTTTAGCGTGTTAACTGAAGAGGCAGCATTGTTTGAGTTCGGTTTTTCGCCATTATTTATACTATGTATTACTTTATTGTCGAATTTAGGAATTTGTTGGATTCTTCGGCAAGTTGAGTAATCTTTAAAGTAAGAAATGGTATTATAATGGAAAAAGCAAAAGTCGTTCGCAAAAAAAATATGCGAAGGGGGCTGGGTGCTAAATGATTTTATGTTATAAAAACTGGGATGTGGATTTTCGGGGTTTGATATCGATTTATGAGAATTTTGAGGGGAATCGCTAGACGCAAGACTGTTCGCGAAATTTTCTTTGCTTGCAGAGACAAGTTCGAAAATTTCTTTTAAATTAGCTTCTATTTGATGAATTTCTAGAGTTCTGTCAGTATTTTTAGTATTTGAAGATGAATCGAGGGAATTTGAATTAGAAGAATCTAAAGTAGCATGTGCTTGCTTGAGAGGAGATAAAGTTTGGGAATTGGGGTCAGATTGGACAAGAGGGGTAGAGTCGAGCGCCCATGAAGAAAACCCAATATCTATTGAAAGTAAGAATAGTATAGAAAACCGCATATATAATTGATGACGAGTCTATGAGTTTTGAAAAATGGCTTGGATTGTATATTACATATAAAGAATGTGAAATAGCATCAGAGAAGCTTAATAATGGATGTTTTTGGCATAAGAAAGTGCTTGAAGGCAAAAAATAGTTTTTTAAATTATAAATCAGGACTATGAATAACTAAATTAAAAAGTTTATAAGCAAGCAACTTTTAAGAATATAAATAAAATCTAGGGGGCGAAGAAGCAAAAAGGGTAAGAAGGCGGATTAAAATTGAGAGAAGCACGGTTGAGACTTTTTCTGAGCTGCAGCGTGTAGATATAAGGTAGGAAGCTAAGGGAGAAAGTATGTATAGTTCGAGAGTGGGAAACCCTTATTTTAGAACGGAGGTAAAGTTCGCTTGAAGTTTTCCCTTACCATTAACAAAGCTTCAATAAAACTTTAGCTTCATAGAAAAATTGAATTTTACTAAAGCTATGATTTGGCCAATAAATAAAATTAAAAGTAAAGCCTCAATAGCTTTTAAATGCTGCAGCATTTTCGCTACAACCTCTGGCCAATTGGGCCACTGAATCGAAGCAAATACAATTATTGAAATTAACGTTTGGTTTTTTATAAAAATTTTATTCGCCAAATAAGGATTTATGGGCTATTCAGTAGTTGGGAAGTGGGCCAATAGATATTTACAAACTGTTCTTTTTTTTTTTACTCGCAGAAAAAAAAAAGGTTCATTTCTTCATACTATTAAATTGAATTTACTCATTTCAAATAATTTGATTGTTTAATCCATTGAATTCTATAAATACACTTCAGCTGTGAAATTTTATTAGCTCTGTATTTTAAGCGAAACTTAAAACCACTTTTACATTGCAAATATTTATCATAATTATCAGATACTATTAACCCTATCTATCTAGTATATACCACTAAAAAAAATTTCTCCATGTAGTAGCTATATAATACTTTTTAAAGTACAATTTATTTACTACTATAACTCTTTGGAAGAATGGTACTCCCTTTAATTCATGCGTGTTTATTCTGCCCTAGCTGTAAATAATTTTAAAAAAAATGTTCAAGATGTTTTTTAATTGTGAAACTGAGCAAATTCCATTAAATAATTCTATCTATATAATCGTTTATTTTGTGCCATGTATACATTTATTTTCGATTCAAATTTCTTATTGTTGTATTGCTATCAATAATCATCCCTAACTACGTCCATGTTTTCTACTAAAAAGACCCTCTTTGTTACTAAATAAATAAAAAAGCAATGTAAATATAATACCAATATAGTGGTGCTTTTAAGAAGCAAGTCTATTTGAAGTGATGATAAATACAATATGCTTGTATCAAACAGATACGGACTTGTACCTCCAGAAAAAGATTCATGTAATAGTTCATACAATTTTTACCCTAAATTCAAAAATCTAATTGACATAGCTTAAAAGTTAATTGAGCGTCATAGAAGTTTTTACTAAATTTAAAACTAAATATAATCTAGTAAATTTTAATTAAATTTTAATTAAAAAAGAAATGAACAGTTAGACCCAATCAATTAATTAAAGAAAAATTTCCAAATTTTCTCATTATATGGTATTAATTTAAAAATTTGCATATTCATCATAATAAAAACGATTTATTAATATATCTTATAGTTCATAAAAGTAGTGTTAGTATAATAATATAAAATTACGCTAAAATTGAAAATAGTAATAAAATCTAATTCAACTGTTTATTCCTGTTTTTTACTTTAATTTTATAAGTGTAATGCATTAAATAGACTAAAAAAAACAAGTCCATTTAAGTAGATTTAACTTCATATAATTTTCCTCTGAACCCGTAGATTCCATAATTAGACATAGCCCAAACTCGCAAGTCGTTGAGCCCAAAGTCTTTTTTCAAGCTGGAAAATGGGTTTTTTGTAGGGGTTAGCAACCAGTCTAGCTTATCGCCGTGCTCCGATGTAAGCGTGTTTGTGTCGTTATCAAGATCAGTTTGACTAAATCCTGTTCCGAAAATTGCGCATTTAGTCTCTAAAAGCTTTTCAATTGATGGCTTCCATTGACTGTGAGTTACTGGATGGCCAACGCCTGGATTGAACATAAAGAAAATATCGTTGTACGGATCGAAAGGTGCAAAACTCCAAATAAGATCGTGGAACAAGCCCTTATAATATTTTAACGACAGCTTAGATGAAATCGAAACTGTGCTGCGAGTTTCATCGGTTGATGGAATACACTCTGGTCCAACAAAGTATATGTTAATCAGTGTTTGCGGGAATAAGTAGTGTAGCTGCAAATACACTAAGGGAGGAAGCATAGCCTCTGAACGCGCCCCAAGAATAAATATTCTGATAGGTGTAATTTGTGAAGCCAAATTTTTGTCAAATCTAGCCAGGTCATGCTCCTTTACAGTTGTTTTAAGCGCTAAATTTAATTTATAAAAAATAAAAATAAAAAACAGAAAAGTTTAACTAAGTTTTTTTGTGAGTGGTTTATGGATTATTTTTCGAAATAGTATAGAATTTATTTTTAAAAGTAAAATTTTTAAATAAAATTTTATAAATAAAGATTTTTTAATAGAATAATGAAACAAAGTAATTTTACCAGTTAAAGATTTAACTCCTTCGTTAGTTAGGCCATTTGAGCGAGTAAATGGGGAGTATGAGTGCAAAATGGCACCAATAGTAATGGGGTAGGTAAGGATTTTGCTTACGTGATTTAGAGCTCTGTTATTTTTGATTGTCGAAAAGTTTCTAGTGTAAAAGAAGGTATCCCAATTAGAAAAATTCACAACCATCTCTTGGGGCTGAGAAGCTATTTAAAATAAAGTAAAGAAGGGCGAATGTTAATTAATCGATCAATATAATTATGTTATGCTAAAATGGTTAGCAGATATTAAAAAGGGCAGAAAAAAGCAATTACATGGGAATTCAAATTCGACCATTCTTCGACCCGATCTGAGATCGTGTTCATCTTCATTCGCGGTTCTCAAATAGCCACAAACTTCTTTTTTGTGGTGGAGGTCCTTTTTCCAGTGCTCTTCGCTGCAATGAGTTGGGTAGCCGCAATCTGGACATTCGAAGGTAGGTTTATGTTTATGAGCTTGTTTACCAGGAGAATTACCAGAAGTGTTTTCAGATGCTGAATTACATTCTTCTTCGCAAACTGGGCACACGCCGAATTCTGTAATGGTTTTACCTTTTTCTACGATGGCTTTGATAGGGGATTTGGAGAGTGGATGAAATAAATTATTTTCATCTAGTATAAGGGAAGAGTTTATAATGGGCTTCGAGTCTTTTTTTTTAAACAGATTTTTGAAGGAGAAATACTGACGAGAGAGTATCTGTGCGGGTTTTGGGGCAGCATATCTTATGTATGAACGGGGATGTGCGCTTCTTATTAGAGCAGCTCTTGAAATGCTCTTAGGTATATTCAAGCTTATTCTTTGTGAATTCATTTTAGAGATGTAGGCGCACTTTGCTGTATTAAAGAAAATTATGAAGGCGTCAGAACAATAAGCAAGATAATAAAGGTATTAGCACTGCTGCTGGTTAAAAAAAGGGAGGGTATAGCGGGAATACCAGTAACTTTGGAATAAGCAAAGGGCTCAATTAGAGGTTACTCGATCAGAAAAAAATACGAAATACGAGATCCAAATCGGCAGATCATAAATAAAAAAAAAGTGAAAATGGAAATAGATAAAGATAAGCGAGGGATATGACTTCCGTAATAACTTTTATGCTTCAAATGCTTTTTTATTAGCGCATAGACTGGTAATTGTAGTAAAAATACTTCAAGTCTCACAGAATCACTTCTTATATACACTAATCTGCCTACATTTACACTAATCAAGCAGAAACTAATCAGATCTGTCAAAGACAAATCTCGCCATAAAATAAGCGCCAAGAATTATCCTATTAAATAAGCAGGCGTGCTAATTAAAATATCTGATGATTATTGGCTACTGATTCCAGATTATCTATTAAAGCAAATTATAATCCGATTTTCAAAAAGATATGAATTATTATGAAACTTTATTGGTCCGAACTTTGACTAAGCGCTTACTAATAGTTTACTGTATGTATTTTAGAATAAAAAAGCAATTTTGTTGGATAAATACTATCCCATCAAAATCAAAGATCAAGTAAAAAAAATGAAAAAAATAACAATGATCTCAAACTATATTTCAAGTTATTTTTTATTTTAGTTATCACTTTTGGCAAGAAAAGTAGAAAACAATAATAAATAACTCAGCCGGAGTAATAATCAATTCGAGTTTTCATAATCGATATTCAGATTGAAAAATACAATGTTTCTGAGCTCAAGCATCAACATTTTTGGTAAATTCCTTGCCACTACATCGGCGAAATTTACTCTAACGGCCCCTTCGTTGCTACAAACTCAATCATTGATGCAAGCTTACCAGCAAACAAGACAGATGTCCAAACTCAAAACACATACGGGCGCTGCTAAGAGATGGAAACGTGTTGCTAGCGGGCTTTACAAGAGAAAACAGGCCGGCAAACAGCATCTGAATTCAAAAATGAGCCCAAGCAGACGACGCAGTCTCGGCAAAACAGTTCTCTCCAACAGCGTTCAAACCCGCGTCCTCAACCGCCTCCTCCCTTACTAAACTCTTTCATCCCCAAGTTCATATCTCCTCTCTACATTATTCTTTATCGTACGTAGCCATTTTATCCTGTTATACATCCCCCTCCCCCCCCCCCTTTTTATTTATTCTGATTCCTTTGTTCAAATACTATATGTCGAAAAATAATATCTAAAAACCTTATTCGCTACTGAAACTGCACAACCTCTCCCACCCTTCTCATTTATTATCTGTTAGAATGCTTCGTTTTTACTTTTTTATCTCTTACTTTCTTCTGTTATAATACATCGCAAGCTATACAATCTTAGTCATAAATCTAATTATTATTATTATCTCTTTTAAAACAAGTTGATATATCTTTCAGTGCACCGCCCAGTATATACACCTATTTTATGCTATTAAATAAAATACATTCTTTTAATTTTTTACTTTGCGTTGATAATCATGCATAGGCTCAATTATTACCTTCTCCGCTAATTACTATTTGTTAAATGTTATATCACTATAGCACTATTAAATAATTATACAGCAATATAACTGTATACTGTAAAAAAAGTGAAACAAAAAAATTTTACAATATTTAAAAAACAGCAAAAGAACTAATCAAATACAGTCTAAAAAATACTTAATATAATCTTGTAGATTTAGAAATATTATGAATAAATGTGTTAGTAAATCAAGATATTAGAGCTATAAAAATTAGAAATGAGTAATAAAAAATAAAATATAATGAATGTATGTGAAAGCCTTTAAATAAAAAAGAATAAATCTTTTTGTTTACTATTTATCTTTAATTCTAACACAGTAAAAGTCTTGACTTTTCTTTTTATGGCAATTATGCAGAAGCAGATTCGCCAGAATTGTTGCTAACTACACTGCTTTCAGGCTGGCCATCAGCTGCTGCAGTAGCTGCTGGTGCTGGTGTTGGTGCAGGTTTATTAAGTGCTCCCTCTGATAAAGTTGCCAAAATAACCGAATGCTGACCTCCTGCTGACACCAAATAAATCTGGCGGGAATCAATGTTCTTTCCCGTTACTAGGGTAGGGACCTGTACGTCTTCTTCTTCTCCATTGCCGCATTGTAACATATCTCCGTAACCCCAGCTATACAGCTTTTTATCCGACTTGGATATGGCCAAATTATGGTTAGATCCGCAGACAAAGTTATCAATTTCAGGCAGATTAGGAATTTGTGATGGTACTGGAACCATCTTCTTAAACCCAGTTGATGTATTGGCTGTGTTTTCAACGGTGGCGTTTTCATTATTTTCGCTGTCAGTATTAGATACAGCTTTGCTCTTATTCTTTTTTTCAGATTTGTGCAGTTCCTCTTCTTTTTCTCTTGCAAACTTTTCAATTGTTTCTAGCGGTAACCCAGTTTGGAAAGAGTCCGATCTTCCAAAAGCAAACAGCTCACCTTTAGAGTTCATAACTATAGTGTGATGCTCGCCACCACTTACTTTGACAATATCCTGTCCTGCGAGACTGCTGACTTCGGTTGGTACTTCAACAACTGGTTCGTCTCCGCCGCTACCTTGGTTTAATCCACATTGGCCAAAATTGTTTAATCCCCAAGAAAATAGTTCATTCTTAACAGATACAGCAAAGCTGTGGTAAGCACCAGCACCTATCAACTTTATTCCTTTCAAAGATAGCTTTTGTGGATGTAGACCTGCTAGCTTACGCCTTTCGATAACTTTGCGACCCAATTGGTGCTGTTGCCCATTTCCCCAGCAGAAAACGTCGCCAGTTACGGATAATGCAAGTACGTGATCAACTCCAGTAGCAATGTCGCAAATCTTAATATTGGATAGCAAATCAACCATCAATGGTAGGCTTTGGACCTCAGTACCATCAGAGTGCCCCAAGATACCTTCTGAGCTCTAGAATACAAGCATAAGGCAACATTTTTATATATTGGTCTAAAGAAGAATTACTTTTTATAAGCACTTGTAAAAAAATAGATAAATTCTTACACGGTAAGTACCCCAAGTGTATACACGTCCTTCATTGGTTAATGCAACTGATATAGAATCGCCACATGAAACTTTAACAAATACTAAACCATCAACACCTTCAACTGGCATGGGAACGTATTCATCGCCAGATCTTCCAAGAGCTTTTTGATCATTACAACCCCAAGACCAGAGCTAAAAATGAAAAAAACGAGTAAATATTATAATTAATAAAACAATACGTAAATACAAACAAAGTAATGAATTGAGGTATTTGAAATAAATAATTTACCTTTCCATCTTCGGTTATTGCGATATTATGAAGTCCACCGGATGAAATGTCAACAATTCTTTTACTTTCTAGATCTTGAATGATAGTGGGCTTCTTGCGCTCTTGAACATCATCGCTCAAACCCAATTGGCCGCAGTCACCATTACCGAAAATAAGAACGGAACCAACTGATGTTTTGAGTTGAGGGAATTTATTGATTTCAACAGCACCTTTCTTTGTCATGTATTTCTTAGGAGCAGATGGGAGTGGGAGAATAACTCTTTCTTCGGTGACCTGTTTCTTGGCCTTTCTTCGTTTAGGAGCTTTCTTTACAAGCTCGCCTAAATCTTTGGATTTACTTGCTTTCTTTTTCTTGCTTTTAGGCACTGGTATAGGGGATAGTTTTGATTTTAAAACTGCTGAAGCGCTATTTTTTTTAGTTTTTGACATTGCAGAAGCTACTTTTTTTTCAAAAGCCTCTTTCTTTGAGGATTTCTTTGCTTTATCAGCAGCTTTTTTGGGAGCTACATTAGATTGTTTCTTATTCTTATTCTTTTCAGCAGCTTTAGTTGGCTTCTTTTCGGTATTTTTTGGGGTGGCATTTGGCTTCTTGGTTGTTTTCGAGGTAGAAGCTTTATGATTTGTAACTTTTTCTTTGGTTTTGGATGTTTTGGCTGTAACAGATTTAACCTTTTTGGATTTATTTTGTTTTGTAGATGTAGCAGCGACAGGTTCTTCTACAAATTTACGCTTTCGTGAGGATGTTCTATTAGCTGAATCATCAGATTTTGAAGCAGCGATCTTCGAAGGCTTTTCGGTTTTCGATTTAGTTGCTATAAAGTGAGAGGTAGTACAATTTTTACTGTTTTGATTTATAAAGATGAAAGATATGTTTATAATATAGTTGATAAGCATGAAATCAAACCTTTTGCCATTTTATATTGTTACTAAATAGAAACTAGTTTGGGAATGGTTTATTGGGTATAAATAGATAGATACAAGGAAATTATAGCTTTTCAGGAAAGTTATTGTGAAAAGATTATACAATTATTCTAACGTTGACCTTTTTATACTTGTAAAAAATTTTATAGCCTTTGGCGCTTGTTTAAACTATACTTTTTCACCAAATCTCCGCGTATTCCCTATTTTGCTTCTATTTGTAGCTCTCTTTGGCGTTTGGACCAATCACCTCACTTCTAATCAGTCTCGCGTCGTTTTTTTCCTTTTTCTATTTTTTTGCGTTGATTCTTTTGGCTTCATAAATAGTTTCAAAACTCGCAAAAAATATATTTACTGTGGTTAAGATTAACTTTTTTTCATTTATTGAAATATGATTAACCTTTTTTGTTATTGTGAAAAATGATTAGCCACTTACATTGCTCTGTTCTTACTACTTTATTTCATTGGCCTGATTCATACATCTGCTCAACCCGCTTTATTCCATTGGCCTGATCCATACTTCTGCTCAACTCGCTTTATTTTATTGGTCTGATTCACTCATTTGTCAACCCACTCTATTTTTTTATGCTGCAATATTTATTATTAATCAACTTGCCCAACTTTCTTACCTAATTTTGCCCCCTTACTTTATACTGCTTAATTTCGACGCTTTATAGCAAGTATATGAGCTCTTACAATAGCTGCTTATTGTCGTTAGAAGTTTATTCTAAATATTATCAATAAACTCATGCTCACAATTATCCTTCTACAATTTACTATTGCCTGCTAAATTTTACCTTTCTTAAAACTGCTTATCTGCAACAAAATATACTTATCGAGCTCAATATTTTATTATTGGCTGCTTTTTTAGTTACAGGCCAATTATATTTCTTAATTCTTATATCACCTGTTTACATTGTAAACTTTTAATTTTTTTTAAACTTTCCTACAAAGTACCACTTTTCCGGTTAACCGTCTTACTCCAAAACATAATATGCGATTTATTTTATAGTGAACAGCCAAAATAATACTCGATACAACATCTGTCGTTTATTAAAATGCCCATACCAAACTTTGCAGCTTTTCCCTTTTTAAAAAATAATCAGATATGATTATAACTGTCTAATTAAAATTCAAGTCTTCGAATCACTAGTGTATGTAGAGCTAATCGCCTCCATAAAATTTTTTCGGTGGGATTTTGTTGGGCGTATAACCTAATAATATATTCAGGATAAAAATATAAACCAAGAAAAAAATAATTCGCCATCATTGGCCAACTCTTGTGAGATGATAAGAAAATCATTCCATTGGCCGATAAATCTCCTATGTGCATTGTTTCGACTTTCAACTGCCCATAAAAATCACACCATTGAATTTGTGTATTCTGCATCTAAGGAACATCTAAATCAGACCATTCATCTCCACAAAGTAAATAATTATTTCTGCACAATCGAAAATTTACCTGTCACAAAAAAACAATTTTCTTAGTATACCACCAACTTATTTTATTCTAAAACCAGTCATATTTTTGCATATTTTTAGCAACTAATCTATTTTTGAGCCACATTGTTCTCCGATGGTTGGTATCTTGAATCCTATTTTCAAACAATTAAGCAATTCATCCTATCCTTGTATTATTTAAAACGTGTTTTTTCAGTAATAAATTCCTTGAAAACACCCAACGTATAAATCGAATATCTGAATCAAATGTACCACCATCCTCATTCATAAGAATTAAACACTAGTAATCGCTTTTTTATCATTATTTCTAAATAAAGAGCTTTACCTGAATTCCACTTTTTATTATTCATACAAATTTAATTTTAACATTGCTGATTTAGTTTCTTGTATTTTTTAAAGATAAAAAATATGAGATAAGCTTAATATGGGTGTATGGTATAGATATGCTATATCTCATTTTTAAAGCTCTAATCTTAACGTCAACGCAATCATTTTATCTTATATTATTAATTATGAAAAAAAAAAAATTTTAATCCAAGATGCACATCTTTAAAATAAATTTTCTTATTTCTAAATTGATTTTTTACATTTAAACATAATATAAAGCTATAAAAATCCGAGTGAAATTATATATTATCGTTATATTATATTCGCACATTTTTTTCGCAATTGAATTTTATTTTTAGACATAAAAATCATATATTAAAATAGGGATGTTATATTATAAAATATTAAATATCTATATATTGACTAAACTCAAGTTCTACGCGATCTTATTTTACACAATTTTCAAATATTTAATTAATATGAATTTAACTCTTTAATTTGTGAATGGTATTATTTATTACTATAAAAATATCCAAATAATGACAATTAAATAAATATATATATATTAATGTTTTTTTGATTATAAATTAATTATTTACAAAAATACAGATTAAACAATGTATTGTCTATAAACTAATTGTAAATAAGGTGATGATTTGGGAGACCCTGGATGAAGAGATTTATATTTCAGTATTATGCATTTGGTATGAATA
Organism: Smittium culicis; assembly: GCA_001970855.1. Lineage (NCBI taxonomy): Eukaryota > Fungi > Kickxellomycota > Harpellomycetes > Harpellales > Legeriomycetaceae > Smittium > Smittium culicis. Next base: position 142,356 of record LSSN01000002.1, read on the forward strand.
TTCCATAATAATTAAAATCATTAGCCTGTTTTAAAATATCGATTTTTCTAACAACTCGTTTCAATTTGATATTTCTGTTTTGTAAAAAAATTTCGGGTTTTTTTACAAGATTGTAAGTGTGTATATAAAATTATATGCAATAACTCCTTCAGTATAATAAACTTTATTAAAAAGATCCCCCAATTTAATGATTTAGCTGATTATAAATTTATAAGTTTTAGTGCCAGAAAAAAATATTAAAATACTACTGACTCAAAGGTTTAAAAAAACTGATTGAAATTTATCTAATGAAATAAAGAAATACCTATTTTTTATTTTTGAAATCTAATTATTCAAACGAATCGATGAATTCGAAATTCTTATATATTAGAACTAGTGGAGTGCACTAATTTCTTTATTTGGACGATTCTTTACGAAGAGAGCACTTTTATGCATAAAGAGATACAGTGATTGAAATTTCATATTTATTTTTATACAATAAATAAAATATAGTATTATTTTTAGCAAATTATGCTTTCAAAGCTAAATTGATAATGGAAATGACTCTCAATTCCGCCAATAATAATTTAAACTTTAAAATAATCATCCCAATAATTATAAGCTGCAACAGAGCGCTTTCTTCGTTTAGAATCCCTCATTTTGTTATTATCCTTTATTTATATCTTTAAAAAAAAAGGATTCTATTATTGTTTTTTATTATTATATATTTTATGTTATGAATTTTATAATATTTTTTTAGTTTATAATAAAGTTCAATGTAAAAATAACACCGATTTAATTGTTATTTTATAATGTTCGTAAGTTTATAAATAAAATTTTTGCGCAATAATATTTTTATTGATTCTAAAATTTACTTAAATAAAGTTAATATGAGCTGTCACTTTTTTTATACAACTCTTTAAGTATAATTTAAAAAAAAATCCAAATTATATGGGTATTAATAGTAAAGTATCATACTAAATTCTATATCAAGTCAGTATTTCGTTTTACTTTTTTTTTTCTTGACCTTATTTTTTTATTAAAAGTTTATCTAGTTTAAAACAAGGATTTGATAAATTTATATTTATTTATATAATTTAATGCAGTATTTCTCAACCTTTTTTCACTCGCGGCGCACTAACGATATTTGAAAATTTTTGCGGCACACCTTACCCCCCCCCCCCAACATAAATTTTTTTTCTTTAGTTTTTCATAATTTTTCTTTGTAAAATTTTTGATCACAACCTAAAATTTCAAATTTTTAGATTCTTCTAGGGATTCTTCGAACAAAACTTAATTGAAATTAAAAGGAAAAAGATTTTTTATTTGGATTTTAACATTTTTAATGAGAGGTCTGAGCCTACTTTCGAGAGCAAATCAAGTTGAAACGAGGATCCATTGCTGACAAACAAGCACGCATTTCTTCGTCGATTCATCCAAACCCTTTTCGGGGAAAACCAGTCGATTTAACTTGTCGTTTCGTATGTCGATCAACTGTTCTTCTTCCTCAGTCTTAAGATTAGTTTTCTCGTTCTTCCAAATTGATTGATCACCGAACTAGATTCGTCGATGGAAAGCGATGAGAGGTAATACTGAATTACTGATTGGAGACCTGTCAGTGTACTAATGATGTCGAATAAAAATTTTTTCTTCAACTGTGATTCGTTGGTAGAAGGAAAGTAGCCAAATATTCCCTTCGATATTTTGCTCTTTCATAGAGTCAATTTCTCACCAAAGGACTTCAATTTTGATTTCGATGAGATGATGTTTTCCGATGGTCCTTGAAGACTCAAATTCAGGCAGTTTAATTTTTCAAACAAATAAGAGAGGAATTGAACTTTAAGTCACCAGATTTCGTCGTGAACATCGAATACCAGATCTGTTTCTTCAACTTCCAAGAATGAAATCAGTTCGACTTTGAGATGCACCAGACATTTTAAAACTTTTCCATTCTAGAGCCAACGAGCTTCGGTATGGTAGAGTAAAATTTTTTAAATATAATCCATAGCATCACAGAGTTGAGCGAAAATTCGAGAGTTGATTGGTCAAGACTTGGTGCAATTTACGACTTTGACGGCTTGATTTAGAGCTGCTTGCAAATTTTCCGGTAAAGATTTTCCTGCGAGAGCTTCACGATGGATCATGCAGTGAGTAGTTACTACGTCTGTATTTTCTTGAAGCATGAGGGTGATGAAACCTTTTCGATTTCCTCTCATCGAATGACAGCCATCGGTGCACACGCTGACTCAGTTTTTCCACTTCAAATGAAAATACAAAAATTTTTTTTCACCAGATCAAAAATTTCTTCTCTTTTCGTTATGCTTTCGAATTCGTCACAAAAAAATAATTCATTCACAAATTTTCCGCCTTAATGAAGCGAATGAAAGCCAAGAGCTGAGATTTTCCACTTATATCGGTAGATTCATCGACTTGGAGAGACCACAGCAGTATAGATTCGTCTTCAAGTGTTTCAAAATGTTCACTAACTTGATACTTCAAATCTGAAGATAAATCTTTGTTCTGCGAGAAATTGTGTTATTAGACAAACGAACTTTTTTGACCTTCTCTGCAGCTCCTGAACCTAGAATTGTTTCAACGATGATTTATAACTTAGGTCCGATGATTGTTTCGGTGTCTGTATGTGCTTTCTTCCGCTTTTCCAACAAATGAGTGATTTTGTAACTTGAAATCAAACCTTTCTCAGGATATTTCATATAATTTGTTAATTTCTTTGCTTGTTTCGTTTTTTGGGCTGCAAGGTTCTCGAAATATGCTCTTTTTTTTCTTTTAAAGACGGATGCTTAGTTTCAAAATGTCTTTTTAGTTTGCTTAGAACAAGAGCCTCATTTGATAAAGCCCTGTTTCAGATAAGGCAGAATGGTAGCTAACCACCGTCAGATTCCATCGCGATAAATTCATAATCGAAATATTCATCCTTGAATTTACGCTTTTTTCCAGGCTTGGATAAGAAATTTTCCATGGTTAAACAAATAAATAATTAATTAATATCAAAATATTTTACTTAAAAAAGGTTTTAGATACTTACTTTCATTTAAAAAGATTCTGAAATAAACACTTGAAAAACCAATAACTTTAAATCTTTAGAAGCCATTCGAAAATTTTGTCAATTGAAAATTAATTTGAAAAAAAAAACTTTACAAATTTTACAGTTTGATACATATTTGAAGATAAATATTTACTCTTTTAATTTTTTTCTCACATTTTACAAAACCCTAGCAAATTGAAATATTTAGAAAACTTTCGCGGCAAACATATCGGGAATCTTTGGCCTAGCGTGTCTTTCAGGTAGGATTTATATAAGATAATTATAAGCTAAGCTATTTTTTGAGATCAAAATATTCATGTATCATATAAACTCTGCTTTGTTTGGTGATTTTTCTGAGTTTGCTGCTGACCAAATTATGCCGTTTGAACCTTTCTTGAGCTTTGATTTAATAATACTTTCTAAATTATATAAGCAATAGCTATGTTTAGCACCTGAAATATTAATCATAACTACTTTTAAAAGCCTTTTCTGCCTATCTCTTATTATCACCAAAATATTAACTCTATTTAATTCTAAAGCTGAAGATAAAGTTTTAGTAAATATATCTCAATATTTGAAATTTTCTATTGGTGCTATAGCAATCGCCAATGGTAATATGTTGTCATATACATCGATTCCTGTAGCTACTATAATCATTCCTTTGTGCCAATTTTTTTTATGCCAGCTATCAATTCCTACAATAACAAGCGTCTTATGAAATGAATATTTGGTTAAATTTGGAACTAACATTAAAAAAATTTAATTTTCCATTTAAAAATTTGAATTTGATTTCAGTTCCAGATTTATTTGTCTTAATACAATTTAAATAAGGTAAAATCAGCTCGAAAAGGCATTATTAAAGATTTTGACATTCTTATAGATTATTATAAGCGTTATATATATAGTACTATATTTAGCTTACAGTCCATATTTTGAATATGTTCTTTTTATACAATCTTTGGGCTTGTAATCGGATATATCAGAGTATTTGGAGGTTAGATTTTCACGCAAATATGATACGATTGAAATTGGAAAATTTATATTGAATGATTGATTAGCACTCTTTTTCCAATAAAATACTGAGTCTTTTCGCTTCCAGTATGACATTTTAAATTCTTAATTTTCTCCTTTACATAAATCTGAATCTTGAGTTATCGCTTTTTTGAATATAAAAAATTTTGAGAGATTTGACGCTATATGATATCATCAAATTAGTGATATAAATTTTTGTTAAAAAAGAATTAGTAATTTCATCGGGTAAATTATTTAATGACTCCATAATTAATAAATTGATCGTAAAATAATAATATCAAAACAATTAATTTTTGTAAGATAAATTCAAAATAATAAAACTAATCATAGTTTAAAAGACTTGTAAAGAATATGCTGAAATTGAGAATTTTTTTTTCTATGTAGAATTTTGATGAAATAAATATTTATGGGGTTTAAAAATATATATGTATAGCGATTATGAAATTCAGATAATATGTAGCTTTTTTTATTGAGATATATAAATGATGATATATGCTGTTCGTAATAAGTTATGAAATATGTTTCTCGTATTAAACGTTTAAATATATTGTTCGACATTGATTTTTTTTGTTGCTTAATATTAAATTCAATTTTTTTTCTCGTTTTTGGCGTAAATATTTGCATATATTGATTTTAATATTTTTTTCTCGATTTTAATATTTTTTATTCTCCATACTTAATTCTTATGCAGATGAGAAATATTGATTTCACTTATTATTATCCACGTTATAGAAATTATTTTAATCAAATACCATAAATTTTGGCACAAGTTATTTTTATTTACTTTTTCTCGTAATAGATGCCGTTTTTTAGTTTCTAGTTGTTGATTTCGTTGATCGTAATTGATTTTTTTTTTTTCATGAAATTTATTTCATATTTTTTGCTGCTATCTATTGCAACTACTATTTTTTGCTCGCTAAAGATTTCTTTTATTTGTTGCTCGTTTTCTATTACACTTTTATGTTGCTGTTGTTGGCTTTAAATTTTTTTTCTGCTCGTTATTGATGATTATTTTTGATTCTCGATACAGATTTCGTTTTTTTTTTATTGCTTGATTTTTTCGCTTTAGTTTGTTTTAAAATATTGATTTTGCTAATCAGTCGCTCGTTGAATTTTGGGGGGTTTTGAAGCTTCATATTGATTTCTAATTTTTTGATGATCGATATTGCTGCAATTTTTTTTTTCGTTATTGATTCGGTTTTTAGTTACTCATTGTTGATATCGCTTTTTAGTTGATCGTTGTTTTCCGTTGTTTTTCGTAGGTTTCCTGTTTTTGTTTCTTGCTTGTTTTTTTTATGTATTTATAGTTTACTATTATCTATTAATTATATGTTATTTTCAATGTGGGAGTTTTATCAATTGTATGCGATTTTACCAATGTCTTGATTCAACTGTAATTTGCTTCACGTTGATATATTTTATTTATTTATTTATTTGATATGTGTCTTTTTGGCGTTTTTTGATGTAAAATTTGGAATATGTTTGTTTTACGATTTTTTTTAAGGTGGGTTTTGTTATATTGTTTATTTTATCTATTTTTATTAAATTTTTATTTTTACTTTTTATCCACTTAAAATGGTTTATTCACAACTTTTAGCTTATTTTTATGACTTTTGAAGTCATATTTTTTAATTATTATCATTTATCTACAATTATTTTCCTATATGGACATTGTTTTTGGTTTATGGGAATTGATGTTTCTTAGGCGGGCATAAAATTATTTTTTGTGGGCAATTTGTCAATTGCCTCTAATTTGCACATACACTTGGTAATTATTGGTAATTTTGATATATTTTCCCTATATTCATCTTTTCTGTTTTTTTTTTAAATATTAGCTACACAATCATATGTTTCTATTTTTTTGAAGAATTTTTCTGTTTTCTTAATCATCTGTTCTCAGATCATATTATTTCATTAATTAACAATATATTTTATATTATCATCATATTTAAACTAAGAAAAATAAATTTCGAGTTTTTAAAAGTTTGAATTATTATTAAATTATAAAATTTATAGTCTGAATATAATATTGAATAAAAATTTTTAATTTATTTCTGATAAATACAAAAATTTTAAGGCTAGACATATGTATATTTCAATGGTGTGTTTTTTAATTCCTTGAACTGAGTTAATATAATTTTTATTGTGGAGGAGGTGAAGCTGATCTCAATCTAAATTCTAGAGTTAACACTGCGAATTTACATAAAGAAGTAAATTATAAAATTTATACGCATCTTTTATATCTCTAATTTAAGCCGACTATAGATAAACCTATTTTTATTTATTTAGGATTGAATCTAATTATTTGAGCTATTTTATTATAATTTTACGAATAAATAATTTTCAAAAGATGTTTTTTTTTTCGTAATATATAATTATTATAGGATTTGAAAAAGTGTAATTTTTGAATATTATATTATAAAATATCAACTAAAATTTTCAAAGATAAAGTAAAAAAAAAAAGAGGATAAAATATTAAAAATATCAATATATACCTAAAAATTAAAAATAAAAAATTTAAAAATTTAATATTCTTATTTATAAGAATTGTTTTTAAAAATTAAATTTATTTAATAATAATTAGTTCAATCTCAATAAAATTGTATAATCGAAATAAAATTGAATATTAAGAAAGCAAAATTTAGAGTAAATAAATTTATAAATAAAATTTTTTTAAAATAATAGAAAATGTGCAAATATTAGAGATATTTAAATAGATATAGAAATAAAAGTGCCAAAAATTTGTATCAGATAAAAAATACTAAAAAACAGCGTAATCCATATAAATAATTATTTGAGAAGGAGAAAATCTCTTATAAATATCGAATTTTATTTTTATCCTGTCGATCCAAAGTTTAACCTAATATTATTTCCATTAAACCAAAAATAAATAGAGCTAATATCTTTGAAATAATTTAAATATAAAAACTTAAGAATCGATTTAATATTATCGATATTACGACAATTTATATGTAAAAAATCTAATTTGAGAGTTAAAGATAATCAGATAAGATAAATTTCATACAGATTATCCGAATTTTGAACTAGATTTTCTTATACAAGAGAAATAAATTAATATTAAATATATTTAAATATATTAGGATAGGCGAAAAAGTATTTTTATACATAAACAGAAATATTCCACAGAATAGAAAATACCATTAAAAAATTGAGCTTGAAGGATATAATTCCATGCTCTAAGGGAAATGAGTTGATTTATTTTAGAGTATGGTATTTATGTATGGTAAAATAAAGTAAAATAAATATATTTTAAATAACATGATCACCTTATGCAATCTTCGGAGATACTGAAACTTGGAAATCTTGATTTTCAGAAAGATAATTTTTCAATGTATAAATTAAATCTAATCACGATTTATTTATACCAGAGTTCAATAGTCAGTACTTATTACATAACAAGTCCTCAGGTATAAATAATATATATAGCTTTTTATGGAATCGCAAGACAAAATGTGCAGGAAAAAAAATCTGAGAAAAGATTAGATCTATAAAAAAAATTGCATCTAAGATTGGGATTCTATCGCCTTGGGATAAATTCATAAGATAATGTTAGTATAATAAATATTATTTATAGTTTCTACAGAATCAAGCGTCTTCACAAACAATATATTATCCAAACTGCTCGACTTTTTTTCGTTCATCAATTAATTTTTTGTAATTTATTCTAAATATAGCCCCAGAAAAGCTAAGTGTATAAAAAAAAACAAAAATTATTATTTAATGGCTTTAAAAATAAATAATATTAAAATTTCAGCTAAAATTTTGCCTTTTGGTCTTTTTTTTTTATATAGATTGAACTATAAACGCAATTTTAATTTAAAAAATTTCATCTTTATTAAGCTATCAACCGTTTTGTAAATTTTGTATTATTTACTGAAATAAATTTGTAATTAATTTAAAGCTGACAAATCGAAGAAACATTATATATATTAATATGTAATATTTAGTATCATTCAATTATAAATTTTCCAGTTTGGAAATTTCAACTTGTAAAGAGACTGTTTGAAACTAATTCTCAGAATACAAAATTTAATCAAGTGTATTTATTTATTGTTTATGTATTTGAGAAAGGAGTTTGCAATTAACCTTTGGAAATATTGAAAATTAAAAATATTTTAGTATTTTTCGTTTTATTTTATTTAATAGTTTCGGGAGGGGGGGGGTGAAGAATATAAATAAATGTAATTGATTACAAAATTAAAAAAAAAGGCATTAATAGTATTGGAAAAATAAATACTTTTATTAAATACATATTATTATTATCCTTAATATTTTAAAATTTTATAAAGACTTTGTGGTATAATAAAAAAAGGGATAAACTCGCTGAATTTCAAATTTAAACCAAATAGTAAGATTCAGAATTTACAACTTTATTAGCACATAAAAAGGATTTTAAATATTTTATTTCGTTATTTTGTATCAAATTCATATACTTCCTCTTTTTATTTTGATATTATAAATAAAAAAATACAAAAAAACCAAACTTCTTTCCTTAAATCTTAATGTTAATTATCAACTATCATTTTTGTAGTTGATTAGCAAACATTATGAGCTCCAAATGGTGAATCGTATGGGTATAAACCCAATTATATATTTATCAATTCTGTTTACTAAATTTTATAAAATTATCTTTGCCAATAATCAATGTAAATGATACCGAACAAAATTTTGCAGATGTATGTCTACAGGCCCTTACTATTATTAGATATATCAATATTTCAGATATAAAAGAATTAATGTTTCCCAAAAATTTAATGTTTACTTGCTTTACTTATTTAAATATGTATATTGAATCAATCATGGAAGATAAAAATAGCCTATCATCATATTAATATATCTTACTAAGACATAAAAAATGTATATAATTCATGAATTAAAACCATTAACAGCTGATCTACACAATAAATAAAGTAGTATAAGTGCATCAAAAACTCGCATATCTTAATAAGAGTATAAGAATAAGCCGGTAACAGGGATACTATCCAATACATACTCTTAACAGATTCTATATAAAAAGAATTGAGGGGAAAATATGAATAGATCTAAGCTGCATCTACATTCAAAAGATGCTACGAAATTAAAGTATTGGAACCTAATTTTTTTCGAGATCTCTTAATATTTAAATCTCGCCAAAAAAAGATTGAAATGATTAGCTTCCAATCTAATTATGCATATCTTTCTCGAAGTATACAACGACATAACTCGCTGAATTCAAAGAAAATTCAGTGTTATTTTTATTATTTCATGAGGCCATCTACTCTTGCAGTGAGTAGCAAATTTTAGTATTTAAAATTTCAATAAAATGAATTATCTACATTGACTAATTATTAAATTGAAAGATTCAGAGTATGAGTTGTATTATCGTTTTTAGTTTTAGTGGATTTTGTTAATTTTTTTTTAGAAAATGCGTATAGAAACTCAATGAATTAAAATATATAAAAATGCAAACACACTAATGAATATGCTTTGTTAGCAGGATAATGAATTATCATTTAATTATTTCCCTTTTGATTCACATTTGAGATATTTTTGCCCTATGCGAGTAGCTATAAATTATTTTTAATACTAATTTTAGAAAATTTCATTCTAAAAAATTTTATGAGGATGTTTTATTAAATAAAGTCAATATAACTGTCAACAAAAAGAGCATGTATTAGATAATGTAGCTGTTGTAATTTTAATAAAATAGTGGAATTTAAATAGAAATATTAGGATTTAACGATATAAAATTTGTGTAAGAAATAGTTTATTTCTATGGTAATGTTGGTGATAGGGGGCATTTATTAATGTTCATAGTTATCTTAAGAGTCTGGTAAAAATTAAAATGTGTTTAATCAAAATATATATTTATTTGATATTCAGGCTTTATTTATTATCGATATTAACCCTTTCCCAAGTGGTAGACTGTTTTTGGCCCACCAGATATAGCCAACACCGTTCAATTAAAATACATTAATTCCGAGCCCTTAAGAAATATTGGTATACTGTAAATTAACATCAAAATATAAACTTGCTCTTAAATAATAAACGAATTATAATATTGATTTTTTAAAAGAGCGTTGGGCGGGAAAGGGTCTAGTCAATTTTTTTTTTTTTTGCTATTTATCTAATGAGTTTTTGATGTTTTTGTTATGCGGGAGCAAGCAAACAATTTTATCCAATCGATGGTAAAAATAGATATTTGATTTCAAAGTAATAAATATTTTAAATGCAAGTAAACACAGCGTGCCTATAGTTTTTTAGATTTTAAAAGCGTGTAGGAAAAAGGTATTGGCTACATCTAGATTTTGAATTAGCTTTTTATCAATTCTGCGGAATTAGATTTCATGTTTTCATTGTAAAATTGAAATTAAGTAATTGAACTAATTTGTTTTGTAAAGGCAGATATTTTTCGCACTCATTCAGCTTCGAAATTGGGCGGAACTGCAATCAATATTCTGTAAGGAGAAAATCGTAATGAAAATAAAAAAGTATATATAATGCGCCCAAGGTCTTAACGCAAACTAAAATCCAAAAAATTCTTTTCTGCATAATTATTGCTGATACAAATTCTTATCTTTGAAATTTGCATTGGATGTCTGTAAATCAAACTTCAAAAATGACTTTACAAAAATTACAAATTATATTGATCAATCCGCTAGCAAAAATTCCAGTACGTGCAACACCAGGCTCAGCTGGATATGATTTGTTCAGCGTAGAGGATGTTGTTATTCCGCGCAAAGGAGGAAGATATCCTGTTGACACAGGATTGAAATTGAAGCTACCAGAAGGAACTTACGGACGTGTAGCATCGAGATCGGGATTGGCAGTCAAATTTGGTGTTGATGCGATTGCAGGCGTTATTGATTCAGATTACAGAGGAATACTTAAAGTAGCTCTAGCTAACAATAGCGAAAAAGATTTCGAAATTAAAGTCGGTGATAGAGTTGCACAACTCATTATTGAAAGAATAGTTACCCCTGAAGCTATTTCAGTCGAGAGTTTCGGCGAAGAAGAAAACTTGAGAGGTTCAGGCGGGTTTGGATCCACTGGTGGAGTTTCTGCAGCAATATAACTAACTTTCATACTAAATATAGTATCTGTTTTCTCTTTTTGAAAATCAAAAACCAAAAAAGCTATTGTGTAGCTCACTCATGGCATTTTAATAGTTGATATCATACTTTATTTCAAAACTTTTTATATTCAATGTGTATAATAAATATCTTTTTACTAATATTTTATAACCAAGTCTTTTTTAATTGTTTTATTTTATTAGATTTTTTAGCATACTTATTTGAGTCATGTAAATATGAAATATAAAGCTATAAGCTTTCTAAAAAAATACTAAATATCATATAAATTAGAATCGATATTTAAGAGAGTTGGAATGGTAGTCCTTTATTTCAAGTTTAAGATAATGGGTTAAAGCTATCATATTTGAATTTTTATTCTTCTCTCATCGAATCCATAGCCTTGTTGTATATTTCGCTTTCAGCCTTAGTTTTTCTAATTCTCCAACCATGTAATCTATTCTTGAATTTTATTTGAGTGAATTTGCTTTGCATTTCTCCAAACTTGCTCATATCTGGTGCTTCTGGGTAATTAAAATCTTCGCTCAGAGTAACAATAGCTTTTTTTGTTCTTTTGTCTAAAACTTTTAAACCGCTTCTAACATCGAGTTTAGGTCTTCCTGGGAGAACAACGGTTCTTACATCAGTTACATTAACTTTATACAAATTTGTCAAGTAATCCTTAATATCGAACTTGTTTACGTGTAGAGGTACTTTAAATGCGGCTTGGTTGGGGGCAAGTTTAGAATCACGAACTAGCGTTAGAATTAGATTCGGGAAGTATATTTTTTTTGTACCAAGTACTTTGTTGATTGTCGACATTTTTATTTCAGCGTTTTTGTATGCTTGTACACGCAGATAGTATAAGTGTGATAGGAGAAGGGGGTTGTGATTTGATTAAAGCGAGTGTTTTTACTATCGATTCGAATCTTATTGCAACTATTTCTTATATCGAATTCAGTGCCAATTTTAAGTTTTCGATGACAAATATAGTAGTGAAATTGATTAAAAAATAAGCAATTATGCTTTGCTTCTAATTAGAATTTGGATTTGAATAATCCAGATATTGGAAAAAAAAACATTTTTTCCCTCTAGCTAAGCTTAATATTTATTTGCTAATTGATCAATATAAAGAAATATGTATCCAGTAATCAATCGAATTAAGAACTTATATAAATTTATCATGTTATCTATTGGCTAATAATGATTAAGTTATTTATCAAGCTATCATTAATCATAGTTTCAAAATAAAGGCTATATTTATGTTTGGGCCAGTAATAAGTCATAATTCCAAATTTAAGCGATCATTGAAATAAATTTAATCACAGAATGTTATTATTCAAGTGTCATAAATTACTTTGAAATTTCAATATAAAATATCGACGTGTAAAAACCAGATATTGAATCAAGTAAACCATCTATAAAAATTGCCTCTCCAATTTTATGGTATAAAGTTCCAAAATAAATTCAAATTTCTAAATCAATAGAATAGTGCTTAATTCAATTCCAGCTTTAGAAAATCTTTAACAATACTAATCAAAATTCCACATATATATTTAATTCGAACTTAATGATTTCATCTAACCTATATAGAACTTATTCGTTTGCAAACATAAAATCAACATCGAGTTTTTTAATCTCGAATAAAAAAAGGATTTTATCTAGGAAATGCTATTCGACAGTTAAAATAGGAACAGACTATGAAAATCTTGTAGTCTCAACAATAAATATGCTTGGTGCTAATTTAAAGAGGAATGGCGGAGCTAATGATTTAGGAATAGACTTTTCTGGATTATGGAAACTAGATCCTTTGTCTAATAATAACATATACCTTGTTGGACAGTGTAAGAACTATTCCAGCATCTTGGGCCCTGCTATAGTAAGAGAATTTGAAGGAGTTATGTCACGACAGAATGAAAATGATACTGTGGGAATATTAAGCTGCCCAAATGGATTTTCTGCAAAGGCTATTGAAACTGCGATGAGCTCAAAGTACCCTTTAAGCTTACTGACCATTAGATTTAATGACAATGAAAACTCTGTAAAAAATGTTAATAGACTTAGAATAGAAAATAAAAGTAAGTCTTTTAATTCAATAAGGTTTATTTCTTTGTGCTATTTAAAAAAATCGATTATACTAAAACTAATATCCATCCTAATTAGAAACAGCAAAAAATGATTCTGGTATTATAGAGTCTTTTATTTGGAACAGAGTTGCTGTAAAGTTTTTTACAGACTTGGTTGTCACGCAAAAATATACAATGAATACTACCTTGGATCAATACGAAAGAAACGTCAGCATAATTTATAAAGACAAGTTGTTATATTAGCATATACCAAGTAACATACATGGTTCGAATTTCAAATGTTTAAAAAGATATGTACATACTACTAACCAAAATAATAGCTACATCATTAATATCATAAATGGATTAGTAGGAACATTCTTTCAGCTTTTTCATGAATTTAAACATAGACTTTTTTTCTAGTATCAGTAAAAGTGCCTATTAGCTTGAATTCATAATGAGTCCCGCCGTAAATTCGTCATCGATTTTACTTACAAAGTCCTAATTACAAATAACCATGTTAAGTTATAGTTTAAATAAAAGTAGCTTAGAATCAAGTTACCATTGCTTTGTTTGAACTTGAAGAGCAAACATAATCAAAACCCATTCTTAAAAGCGATTGTAGCTGATATAGCTCTACAGTTATTGATTTAAAAAAAAATTAATTGGAAAATCATCAAAGTATTATTAAAAAAACTTAAAATAAAATAAATGGGCTTAGTTAATAAGAAAATTGTGCAGTTACCTGGCGTTCTTTTATTAAGACTATTTAGTGTTGAATACCAACAAGTAATTATGCTCGACAAAATTGATTCACAATGGGCATCGACTCTATTTTAAAGTTTTAAATTAAATTATATAATGGTTTTTGATATAAATTTAAGTAAATAAATGTTTAAAAGATCCAAGTGAAAATCATAAATATAAAAAATTATACCTAGGATTGCAAACCCTTAAAATTTCAATCAGAGCCGTTGTGGCACTGATTTGTAAATCTATAATAGCAGGAACTCCTAAAATTTCGAGATCAAGCACTGTAAAAATTTCTCCTAATAGCGGCTAAAGTTTATCAAGAAAGAAAAAAATTAATTGAAAAGTGTACAAAAAAAATTTAAATTCAATACAATTAATTTTTTTCAAATCCTATTACCTTCATGAACCTTACAGTTCGTATATCCAGTAGCTTGATTACCCACCCGATTTGATCAAAAATTCTAATTTGCAGTTTTATTTCGTCTCCTGAGTAAATGAAATTTTTAACAATACACGTTTCTGTCATTTCCCATAGCTTATTATAGTAAACTTCTTTATCCTTATCAAAAATTTGTGCTAGTAATTTGGAGTATGATTTCATAGAGGAAATAAGCAATTCATCTCCATTTTTTTCTCGTCTAATTACAAATTGTTTCTCTAAGGTCTTTGTATAAAAGTAAAGTGGTTTTATTATAATATTAGTAGTAATTAAAATAGAAAAATTAAGATTCTAATTAAGGTATTGTGTTTTTAATTATTATTGAGATAAAATCTACCTGCAATAGAAGCTTATCAATTCCAGTATTCTTTAGTTCTTTGAATTCAAGCTTATTTACCAAAACTGACACTAAATCAATTCCAATAATTTTATATTCAATTTGATAATCATCTACCAAAGCTAATACTACTGGCAAGATAATAAGTATTTTTAAATTCAGATCTTTTGCCTGGTATACAAAAAAAAAAGTGAATATCAATTATAATACTACCGAGGAAATTAAACTATTATTAAACAATTATGAAGATATAAAATTTTAAATTTTTACTGTGATATTTTTTAAAGCCCAGCTAAAACAAGGTACGACATGTTGATTCTTAGATTTCCAAGCTTGAGTATCAGAGAAATCAGAGTTTGAATCGATATATATTTTTGAGCTATTAGGGTTGTTTTTAACCGAGGTTGTGTGGAAATATGGTTTAATGTATTTCAAAATTAAATCTTGAAAAATAGATCCAATAAAGTCATTCTGATTTGAAGGCTTTTCCAGTTTTTCAAAGAAATAATAAATACATTCTATACATATTTAAACAAAAGAAGACATTTCCATAATTTATACATCAAGATGAATACTAATTTGCAAAAAATATAAGAATTAAATATACCTTCAGCAACAGACTTTGCCCTTTGATCAGTCCACCAAAATATTTCGTTTACTTCGCAATATGAAGATAGAAAGAAAATAAATTCTAAAATGCTATCCCTATCTTTCTAGAGAAATAGAGGGAATTCTTTAATAAGGGAGCTAAGAAAGAAAACGGGCAATTTCAATTTAAATATAAAGTAATTTGATAAAAAGGATGTTACAATCAAAGACGCTCGGTTATTTTGGAGTTCAGCTGATAAGTTTTTAAGGTATGAATAAGCTTTCGCTTTAAAAGATGATTTATCTAGAAAAAAGTAGAATGGATAGAATTTTTTACAGTTTAATATTGAAAGCAAAATAAAAATTAAAGTAGGGATGTCTTAAATATACCTTTAGATTGCGTGGAATCTAGATGGGATCTAATTTCTGCGAGATTCATTACATTAAATGCTTGTCTCTTGGTTTATCGTTATTATTCAGTAAACTTTAGGTGCGTATATTTAGAAAATTGCACTAAGGAGCGATAACTAATAATTCATTGAACTTGCATTTTAACGAGTCGCGTATCAACATAGGTGATTCAATAAGAAAGCACTTAGTTGCAGCTTAAAACTAATGGAACGAAATATTAAAAACGAAATTACTATTGGCTGAATCGGAAAGGAATTTTGATTTTTCTATTTATTTATTTCATTATAAAACAACTATTTGGTAAAAAAAATAATAGATTTTATTTATTGGATATGAATGAAATATGAAATTTCATACACTGTAACTCTTTACAAAGAATCTCCCACATTATCTTTCTATAATCTTAATTCTATTCGCTATAAATCGTCTAAAAAGAGTTATCGATAATTTAGTACTAGTAATTGGCTATGGAGTAAGTGAGTTACCTTTTGAGTATTCAATTGGACTGAACATTAGGGACCCTGAATGAGGGAAGCAATTTATAATCTATGGAATTTTATAGTATAAAATTAATAACCACAATAACTCTTTATAAAAAGATTTCTTAGTTTTAGTAAATTGTATTTCAGAGAGGGTGCATATTAAGCGTCACCATATTATTGAATAAAACTAAACCGAAAAATACTAGCCAACAAAAATAAAAAAACTATTAAAAATATTATAAATCCTCGCTCTTCTTCTTCGAAGCCCAACAATCGAACCGACCAATTAAAATTAATAATACATTTTTCACTGATCAAATACCAAATAAAGTATATTTAACTATTTTCACTCAGTATTAGAGTGATGGAAACTAACAATAGTACCCCCAAGCAATTGCCCGACGTAAGTTGGGCAAATGTCGTAACCACCAACGTGAAACCACCAGAAGGTATAGGATTTGGTAGGGAAAAAATTAACAAATATGTTAACACGTAAAAACCTGTATCGACTTTAGAGACGATATCGGGGATGAAAACTAAAAATAAAACAATAATGTGTATGGGTGGAACCCCATTTATACTCGGATGTAGATTAGGAGAGTTTAATGTCGACATTGAATTAGTGATAGAAGAAATACTCGAACAAATATGTGATATTCAAACATGTTTCGAAATAGATCACAGAAGAAAAATTTTATTTCTAAAATTCCAAGATAAAGAGAATATATAATTAGTTAAAAATAAAGAAATAAAATACGGAGAAAAAAATATAGCTTTTCTCGAGACATCGGTTTATAGCAAATATTAAAAATACATAACTAACCCGTCCTAAAATGAATTAAATTTGTGGGATGTCACAAAAGAAGCCTACGAAAAATTAATGGAAGTGTAGATTTTCTAGATATATCAGCTTTAAAACATATCGAGTTTAACTTATACCCATAAAAAAGTATAAAAATAGTAATTAAAACTAAAAATGAAAATGAAATCAGTCATATCATAGTAGTTAACGATATCAAAATAATCGTTTTATTGAATGGCGCAAAAATTAATGTACAGACTGCAAAGAAACTTCCCTATTAGAAAAGCGAATACCCTGAAATAATATTCAAAAACGAAAAAAAAAAAAAAAACTTATAAGAATAAGAAATAATAGTTCAAAAAATTTAAAAAAAAATATTTATTGTAGAAATAAATAATAAAAATATAAAAATTATAAAAATTGAATTAGCCACTAGTGCGGAATAAAATTCACAAAAAACGAAATACAGGTCAAAAAAATTTTATCTGAGCCTGAAAATTAAATAGAAGAAAATTCGCAAAAAGATAAATCTGTAAATAAAAGAGTACTTGCTTTCAATAATTATATGCGCGAAAAAAATGAATAATGGCGGTATTAAAAACGTCTATAGTTAATCTTCACCCGAGGTACATGAAAGAGACCCTGATCTATTAATACATCCTTCTAGTTATTCGCAATATATACATAATAATATCAGCGGGATTAGAAATACTATAAATAAAAAGTCCACACTCGAAGAAAAAATGAAAAGAGTGGGAAAAATGATAGCTGAAGAACGTTTTAATAAAAGAAATACATTACCTGAAGCTATAAAACAGTCGAAAGATGAAATTAATTCTGTATGTACGTTGTTAACTATTAATAACTCTAGTTTTCTATCTACAGATTCGGATACAAATCTCCTAGCTGAAATATCCATCGAACAAAAAATTTTTGATTTCGTCTCTCCCGTAAGCATTAGTTCTAAAGAGCTACTAGCAGCAACGGAAGGATAATTATCCTAAAAAAGTATAAAAAAAATGTAAAAAAAAAAAAATGTAAAAAAATAAACACATCAAAATAACAACATTTAATGTCAAAGGAATCTCAGGAAACAAAAAAAAGAAAAATATTATTTCCATACCTCAAAAGGTTTATCTAATCAGATATAATAAGCTTGCAAGAAATCAATAAAAAAAGCTCGGATAAAAAATTTTGGTCCAAATATTGGTGAAATAAAGTTATATGGTCAAAATAAACAGCTAAATTAGTAAGCTATGGCTATTTTTCAATCATATCCGATTATACATACTTTGATGGCAGAATTAATATTAAAAATATTTCCGCTACAGACAAAAACCTATTAAAAATAGTTAACCTTTACTAATCCAACCATTAAAAAGAAAGAAGAAAAATGATAGAATTTCTACATGAAAAATTAATAAGTATATCCGATGATAATGAGAATATTATTATATTAGGTGACATGAATATGTTAGAAAACGAATTTGCTGATAGATTCCCTGAAAAAATAACCAATAAAAAAGAATCGAGACACATCGAAAAAATAGCTATCCAATACAAACTAGTAAACGCAATATTTACCCTTAATCCTAATGAACCCATACACACGTGGGAAGATTATCCAGGAAAGCATAAATCTAGAATAGACCGCGGTCTAGTTCCTAAAAACGTATTGAATAAAAAAAATCATAGATATAAGATCCACTGAATTCTCAGACCACAAATGTATCATTGTCCAATTACTTCAAACACAAAGTAAAATTTAAAAAAAAAAAGGAAATTAAATAATAATCTATTGTAAAAAACAGAGCCAAACAAGATAATTGAAAGATATTTAAAACGTTCCTGCAGCTCATTAAATGGCTGGGTAATGCCAAAAAAACAGTAAAAAAATCCTACAATAAGTATTCAAATCGCGGTAATAACTGCTAAAAGCTAAAAAAAATCTGGAAGCCACCAATAAAATGATTATCAAACTGATAAAAAGCTCGCGTTAAAATGAACCGAATAAGAAAAATTATATCAAGGAATTAAAAGAAAATGAGAATAAAATCATCCAAATAAAAAAATTAAACTGGATGAGGTAATTGTGCGCTCTAGATACAATTATTCAGAAAAAAATTTAAAATAGAACAAATAATTCTATGAAATTCTTAAATCTAGAGAAATGAGAAAATAAATAAACAAAATATCTAATGAAAAAGGGGGAAATCTGGAAGAAAAAAAAGAAATTATAAAAGAAACATATTCATTTTATAGAAAAATTTTCCAAAAAGGCCACACATCATAAATAAGCCAATTAAATTTACTATCAGGAATAAAATCTAAACTTAATACTACAGATGTACATATGCTTGACAATAAGATTGAAATAACAGAGATAATGAACGTAATAGACAATTCTCCCAATAATAAATCTCCAGGACCTGATGGGTTATCTTTTGAATTCTATAAAAAATTCAAAGAACAAATATCTAGCCAATTAGAAAAGATATTTAACAACAATCAAGAAATGAAAAAATGAAATAAACTGAATGGTGGCTCCACAACAGTTCTGATTCCTAAAAAAGGAGACTTAAAGTGCTTCTATAATTATCGAAAAATAACTCTTTCTAACGTAGATGAAAAAATATATGCAAAAATAATTACTAAAAGGCTGCATAAAGTAATTGGAAAATTAATTGATGGCCGCCAATAAGGCTTAATTAAAGGTAGAGGTATTTTTGTTAATATTCATACTACAAAATTTCTATTCGAAAATATTATAAGATATCCTAATAGAACCAATGGATAATTAATTATGATTGATCAAGAAAAAGCATATGATAGAGTTGACTGGGTCTATATGTACAAGTGTTTAAAAAAATTCGGATTTAGCTAATCTTTTATCGATTCATTAAGAAACATATAAGAAGGATCAAATAAAAGGGTATACATAAATGTTACCCTTACTGAACCAATAATAATTGAACAAGGACTAAGACAAAGGGACCCGCTCTCACCATTATTATACAATTTAATAATCGTGCCTTTCCTAAGTAGTCTGAGCAATAATATACAGGGGATAAAAGTGGCCAACGAAAACTTTAAATATCTAGCCTATGCAGATGATTTGCTAATAGAAATTAAAAGCCAAAAAGATGAATCAATATTAAATAAAAAACTCGAACTTCATTCGCTAGCCTCAAACGCAAAAAAATATATAGAAAAAATGATCTACATAAAAATAGGAAATCCAGAGAACGTCTGGCTAGATAAAAAAGCTATTAATCCAATAACAACTTTCAAATACCTCGGAATTCACTTTTCATCCAAGGGAATTTCGATCAAAAAGAACCAAGAAGCCCTAATTGAAAAAATAATCAATAAAATCAAAAATTTATAAAATATAAAGCTATCTATAAAAGGAAAAGTACTAGTGGCTAATAGCATTTTACTCTTCAAACTCTGGAACACTGCACACATAATACCAATCGAAATTTTTTTTATCAAAGCTGTAAAGAAGATAATGAATGGATTCATATGGAGCAATAAAAAAACACGAGTAAAAATTGATACGCTTGAACTGGATATAAAGAATGGAGGTTTGGGATTAATTAACATGAAAGCCCAATTAAAAACACTTTTTTAAGTGTTACAACGGGATTATGACAAATAAGGACACAATATGGAGAAATTTAGCGGCTAGCGGCTAGCAATCTCAAATCGCTCGTCAATAGATATGATAAACTCTATAGCATGCAAGATTTACTGGCCAAAAATGAGCCGCCAAAACACTATAAAAAATTTCCGCCAATATGGAGCGAATCAATAAAAATCTCTAAATATATTTATAAGCTAAATTCGACAGACATACACGACTGGCAATAAGAGCATGTTAAAATGCTCGGCCTAAGTAATATTAATAAATTAATTGGTATGAGCCTTAATAAAAAAGATTTAAACTGGCTAATTAGTAACGGAATTAACAACTGTGATAAGTTCTTTAGTAAATGTACAATTATATGGGAGAACGATTCAGATACCATATTTACAATTGATATCAGGAAAACACCTAATAACATTTCAATAAACTTAATTTTAAAAAATAAATGGTTCAATAAAGAATATTCGGAAACAGAAAAAATATCCAATGATTTATTTGCAGATGGTCATTCACCTTCAAATCAACTGAAAAACAAAACAATAAAAAATAAAATAGATATTGAAAATAGGAAAGAGCTAATAGTAGCACCCAAATGAAATAAAATAGGAAGAACAGTGAACACATACCAATTGTTTAACTGGATGAGGATACATAATATTGATCTGGAACCTAAAATGACCAGTCATTTATGGCTGCTATCTCAAAATGCCCTGATTACTGGCGAAAAAAATGAAAATCTGGAATAAAGGACTGTTTTTCCAATCACAAGAATGTAAATCTTGTAAAGAGCGTAAAGAAAAAATTCCACATATCTACTTTGGCTGCAGGCGAGTTTTAGAGTTTTGGGGGGAAAATATACAACTTCATTGAGATCAATTCATTCGACAGCGGGTTATCCAATATAATAATCATGAGTTTATTTATGATTTCTTAGAACAAATGGAAAAGAAATTTCTAAAGGTGGAAATTCTGTATGGATTAGCCATATGGAATATCTACAGAGCGAGGGTCGAAACTGTCCTATCAGAAACAAACATAACTGTAGAAGGTATTTTCAACCGATGGAAATATGACTTACAACAAAAAATCACTATGGACTCCAAGGACACTAAAAAAAGATAATCCTGGCTAGCTATAAGAACCAAATGGTTCTCAATGGAGCCGGAAGAAAAAATAGTGTTCAGCGGTGGTTGGTACATCTAAGCATTTTCTATTCTCTCTTTTTTTCAACGCTCATATTCTACTTTTATTATATAATAATAATATTTTATTCATAAATATAAAAAAATTATAAGTATGGAAAATAATGTACACAATTGAGATATTCTTATAATATTCTCTTTTGAATGGTATTATTTCAGTACAAATATTTTCAGATTACAAAAAATATATATACTCAAGAATGTATAAATTTTCATTCCTTCAAACTACTATACGATCAAAAAAAAAAAAATAACAGAAGCTCAAGCTCCCTCAAGAAATGATCAAACCAGGGTAATGACCGTACTGATACAACAGATATTTCATCATAAGAAGAGTAACCAAGCACCAGAGGACCCATAAGCTAAATCAAGGATATCAATAACCGTATCAAATTGTTGTACGGAGCTTATTGATGAGACTAGATTAACTGGCTAGAACTTCTTCTTATCACCACTGACCGAAGAACGCAATATTGTGACTTAATAATAATCAATTACTAGTTCAAAAAAATAAAACAGCAACTAATAAACAATATAGCTTTTAATCGAATAATAAGACTTATTACACTCTCTAATAAATTCAAATATAATTAACAAATTGAAATTAACCCATCAAATAAATCTAGAAATCCCCGTAATTGATTCTACAGAGAATCTCAAAACCTTTTTTTGGATATTGAACAAAATAACAGTGAAGAAAGGCTTGATAATCTCCATAAAGGATTGTAAGTTCCAGAAAAAAAAACTCAAATTTTCGAATCTGATACCAAGCCACCAATGGTTCAAGAAGTGCTGGACGTTCTCGTAGTCAATAAGCCGGTGTAAAAACTACATCTAACTCAGTCATATCGCAGATACTTTAATTAAACTAGTATAAAGGATTTTTTTTGTTTTTTCACCGTTAAGGCGCCAAAAATCTCTGCCTCTACCACCGCAGAAGTTAAATCGAGCAACAAGACCTCAAAAAATCAGATATGTTTTCTAGTAAAGTGTCGTGGATACAAGAGGTTATTCATATTCCTTTCAAGAACCCCCCCCCCCCCACTCACACCCTACACCCAGAATTGTGATCTTTGAAATGATAAATCAGCGGAAGGTCGAATTTTCGCTAGAGATGACTCCAGCTATTTTACGTATTTTTTTACTTTAAATGTTCTTTGGGACTACAATAGTTGTAAACTATCAAAAAAAAAAGAATTTACACTTGATTGGATGCAATAAGATGCTGAATTAGGATACCTGAAAATTAATATAGGAGAATGTAGCACTTCTCGTAAAAAAGTGAGAAATCGAGTATATATAGTCGATAAAGATAGTGTTTTATATCAAAATTCTTAAAATTACCAAAAATACTGGAGATACTCGCACTTTATTTGATTTGTGTAAACAAAATACTCGGTGTGGAGTGAGGAAAATTCAAGATGGAGACGCTTTCTTCTATCTAAAGAATAAGTTTTCTGATAGAATTCCTTACTTCTAAAGAAATCCAGAATACACAAATGTAACCCCAGGTATAAAAAAAATAAGGGAGCATGTTATCTTCAGATCTGCCGAAGATATGATGTAAACTAACGTATCACTGTCCGAAGATCACAAAAAACCTCAAATGACCTATATTCTATGATTTTTGAGTAGATTAAGTGCTTTCAGAAAATTGACAGCTCAAGTAGAATTTTATCTGTAGCAAGTATTTAATCCCTGAAATCTCGCTATAGGTCACTCTTATGTTCATAAATAAGAAAAATTACGCAATTTTAAATCTCGTGTATTATTATATTAAACTAATCATAGAAAAATAAATCTATGAGATTAAATAAGGTTCTTTATATATAAAATAAATCAAAGATATGGAACATCAAACAAAAAAATCGAGCTAGATATCTGAAACGAATTCAGAGTGTATTATCTTTCAAGTTGTTTAAATTGAAAATTTATTTATTTATAATAAAAAATTAAAAAGATGATGATATTAAAAAACAAATAAAAATTTTACTTTATTTCTTTTGAAAATAACTAATTGTTGTATTTAGTATCTTTGAAAAGTTTATTATCCAAGATATATTGAAGAGGCTTATTATTAAAGTAATATTTAGATGTATTTATTAGCCAATACAGCACTAGTACATGATCTATATCAAACTATCAATGATTTTTTTAATATAGAATATTGAGATCAAAATTAATTCTATTTAATTTATTATATTGTTAAATTATAGATATTAAAATTAAGAATGAACTCAAAAAAAACTCAATCTTTGAAATTATCTATAAAAATACAGCGAAATTACTCGTAAGAAAATCAATTCAGGAAAAAATTTAGATAAAAAACCAAAAAAATATGATAAAAGAGATATGAAATCGAATTTTATCCTTAAATAAAACAGAAAGCTCTTAAAACACTACAATTTTCTCCGTTAATATGAATAATTTGATCAGAGTGCGATTATATTTAATTGATTGGAATTTAGCAACCAATTTTTCTACCTGACATGAAATCTGATATAACAGGAAGTATAAAAGATCCTCCGTGAATAATAACCATGAAAATGGTGCCTCCGATATTAAAACCCACGATATTTCCCTCGTATCTAATGGGTTATATGTATACGAGCATCTCCTTCTAAGAGCAACAGCTTTCATGTCAGAAGCAAAAAAATGAAATTATCTGATTAGAAAACACACAATTGGTGCTTTATGACCTGGATGAAAATAAAATTGTCCTCAAGGCCCAATATATTGAGATTTATGTCATTTATTTTATGATTTCAAACAAAATAATTGTTTTCAGTCGGTCAATATACAAATATATCCAATAGAGCTTTCTGGGCTAGATAGTTTTAAATGAACTATCTACGCCAATTTCAGTGCCATATGTTATAAAATATCTCGCAGAAATTTGATTAGTTGATAAATTAAATATCGTATCAATAAATTTACACAAACAGATCGTATTAATCCTTCAGGAAAAAAAAACGTGATCTATCTGTTCACTCTTTATATATTCGAATTAAAGCTTATTTTTATTTAAAGAAAATGCTAATTTGTGAAGCTGAAACTAATGTCTCTAAAAATAAATAATATTAAAACTAAGAATTAGAAAAGAAAAATATTAAAAGACTTACTTTTTCATTGAATGAAGAAGTGGTCTTTTATATCTTGTAAAAGCATAGAATGGTTGATTTCAAGCTAATGTTTTATTACTGGGGTATATTTACATGTTTTAATGCGACTCTATCGAACTTGAATTTTTAATTGATAAATTATGCAATTTTTCTGAAACTTTTCATTTTAAAAACGAAATCTTAATCAAAAATTATTTTCAGCGTTCATTAATTCTTTGAAATTATCTTCAATTGTATATTTTATAATTATTGTTATGTAAATTTAACCAGTGTTTGAATTATTTAGAGAATGATTACCAAAATTAATCATTACTATTAAACAATTAGCTCCCAAAAAAATTTAGCAACTATTAGCAAATTGGTTTCTTTGTACTAGTGATATACATAGGATAGACGGAAAGATAATTTTTGTGGGTCAAAGAGTACTGAAGTTAGTTACAGAATCTCATAAGGAAATGCGAGATTTACTTCCTGTTAAAAAGTCATTACATCTATATAAAAAAAAAGGTCATTACATCTCACTCAAGCATAGATCAAATAATTTTCCAATAAGTAAATACACAGTCTAAAAATAAAAAATTGGCTCTATTCTTTTTTTAACCCCTCATTATAACAATAACTACTGGATTATTATTAGGATATTACGAAAAAATAATGATTAAATTAAGCCCCTATCGGTGGATAGTGTCACATGATATATATATATTCGATATTATACGTATTACACCACAGCCAAGATGCACCAATCCGCAAGGGTAGAGCATCGGAGCCAGTGTAGCCGCGAATGCTGGAGCATCCTCTGATTTTATAGTTTTTCATGATTTTTGGTCGAAATATTCAATCTTTGATACCTATAATCGACACATTCAAGTTATTCAAAAAATTTTCTTGAGTTGATTTTAAATTCAAAGTAACATAGCATGTCTACTGTCTAAGTGTGATATTAGTTAATCTTCGCTCTATGAGCTCGATTGATTCTTGCATAAAAATAAGTTTTTCTATATGGGAGATTCTTTAAGAAGAGAGTATTTTAAGCATAGAGTTACAGTGCATAAAATTCCAAACTAATCTATAGCTCAATGAACAGAATATTAATTTTTTTTAGCAAATAATCCTTTATAATGAAATTAATATGAGAAAATAATTGAAATGCCTTTAGATTACAACCAATAATAGTTAAAAATTAAAAATTTAAATTATTCGGTCCAATAATTTCAAGTTTCAGCAAAGCTATTTCTTCATTCAGAAACGCCAGTATCCGATAATGATTGGATTAAACAATATATTGATCAGCCCAATCAATAAATATAAGCTCTAATGATTTAGTATTGACCAATCGAACTAGTAAAAATCTGGTTTGCTTTTTCTTTTATTTTTCCATAATCACATAAAAAAAAAGTAGCAACACTTACTCAAACTTGTAAAAAAATTGAATTGGCTTGCTTATATGCTCAAATATTTGAATCATATCATATCAAGTCCAAAAATAAAAATCCATTCAAAATCAGAATTCATAAAGAAAAATATTCACGATAAAAAATTAAATTGATATATAAACAAAAGATTGACGAATAAATAATGAATCATAAATTCTCCAAAACAATAGACTCAGCTAACTTCAAGGCACAAGATTTCGTAGATGCATATTATAGACAGCTAGGTAGAAATCCAAAGGTAAGTTAAATACACATATGCAACTAAATAGTACTAGCTATTAAGCTTTCGATTTATAAACTATTTATTCTGGCCTTGTCTAGTGTTGAATAACTTTATTTTTTTAAACTTACTTTTAAATTTACGAAACTTTTTTTGCATTTTAACTATTATTTCTTCAAAGTAGAAAGTATTACGATTTTATTCCGAAACTAGTCGAATTTCATGGAATGGTAAAAATTATCACTTTTTTATTCTATTCTTTTGCATTACAATTTTCTGTATTCAAAGTAAGAAAATTTTATAATAGGAAAAGGAATGAATAAGGGTTTGTTTCAAGAAACAATATTAGACAAACTACCAGGAACTAGGTTTGAAGTTAGATCACACGATTGCCAGCCTTTTGACACAACAGATATAATGAATGGAATGGTACTAGTTGTTAGTGGTAAGATGTCAAATGGAGATTTGGAAAAACAGAGTTTTTCCCAAACTTTAATTCTACAAAAAAAGCCGGAAAAACTAAATGAACTCTGTATTCAGGAAGATTGCTTTCGATACGTATAATAGATAAAAATCCTAAATAATTATAGAGAAGAATTAGTTTATATTGCTATTCATTTAAGCATCATTAGCATGTTTATTATGTGGATTTTCTTTTGCGAAGAATAAAAATTATACTAGGGTTAATAAATGAAATGAAAATTATATTTTATACATTTTTATTGAGTCTATTATTGCTAATGCAATAGAGCTAATTTTTAACAATTTTTTGCTTAGAAGAAAATACAGATTTTTTATTGAGGTTAATTTTATTGCTTGATAATTTCATCCCCATTTTCAAACTTGGTTTAAGTTCTAGCTTGATCGGTTTATCGTCTTCAGCTCGTTGCAGTCCAGTGTAATTCTAAAAAAAAATAAAAAAATTATAGAAATTGCACAATAAATAAAAGAAAATAGTTTTGGCGACAAAAAGCTTACTGGCTCCGTTTCTGGGGCTTTAGTTAGATTCGCGAGCTTTACTTGTTCGCGTAAAAGTTTTTTCTCTCGCTCTTCATCGTTGGTAATTTGACGATCTTTTTTCATTATGGCTTCACGCCTTGCAAGAGCAGCAGGGCTGTTATCGATCCATTCAATAAACCACCCACGCTCAGTTTCTTCAACGTGACAAATTCCTTTCTTCCCCAAATACTGAACAAATCCTGTTAAGGTATTCCATTTTGTAGCATTCATGTGTAAATGCTTTCTGTCAGCTACAATCTCTTTATAAACTTGATTTGCCAATACACGTTTTGTGCCAAATCTTCTTGATAACAATCGGACAAATTCACTCTCAAACTCTTGCGAGAATGAATCTAAGAATTTTCCTGGGGAATTGGCAAATAGAGCCATTTGTCTTTGATGTGAAGGAGAGATACAATGGCATTTAAAACCGTTTTCATCTCGACATTGCTTTTCGCACATCTGGCAATACCATCGTAGTTTTTGTAGCCCTTTTGCTTTAATTTTATTAGCTATTGCTTTTGGTGTTCCTGCTTCTGCTTTTGGCATTTTGTTTATTATAAAATTTTATTGTCTAATTATGTTCCTTGCTTATAAATCAATCTACTATAAAAAAATTTTTTTTACTAAATATTCTATTTTCTTGAATCTTAATGTTTGAAGATGTAAAAGGTTGATTTTTTTATATAAATTTCATTTACAAGCTAAAAAGGCAATATATTTTTTCCAAGTTGCCACGAATTTTTTATTTTTCTCTTGAAAAGGAAATCGCTTCACTGATTGGCTTTCATTGAATTATTTAAATTTCAATCATTTGCGGCGCAATAATACGATTATATTACTGGTAGAAGAATTTTACGATCCAATTATAATAATAATCTCGAAATATGCTTTTATATAAACTTGGTATTGGTGAACTAATGAAAATGGTCTAACCACGATTATATATACGAATGAATGTATTTATAATATTAATATTAGGACTGAACATGTATTATACTAAATAAAGTGATATCATAAAAAATTACTGCGAGTAAAGAATACTAATAACTTTGAAAACACTTCAATTGGAAGGTTTATTAGATTTAAATATTTGTTTTAAGGTAATTAAATAATATAAATAGAATTTTTTTTATTAAAATACATGTAAAACACTTTTAGTATAGAAAAGACATAAATCTAAAGAGAGGGGCTCGTTTTTTTAGATCCATAAATGAAAAAATCCATACAATAGGTATTAATTAAAAATAATTTAAAAGAAATAATTAAAATGTATTAAAACGATTAGTTTTGGATATATATAAACAAGGCAGATAGGAAAATCGCGCCTAAAGCCAAATAATTATTAGAAGATTTTCTAGAGGCTGAGCTAGCTCTTTCTCTGTTTACTGTCCCTCCACTATTAGATGTTGAGCTAGGTTTGCTTGTTGAGAGCTGACAAATCCAGCGGTCTTTGTTGAGGAACGAAAAGTTGCTCCTGGCAGAAACACAGTCTATTTTACCAGTCGACTTAATTGTTACGGCTTTATTAACGAGTTTAATTCCCGGGAATGATACACTATCAATTGGACCAGTTATTAAAATTTTATCATCAACATTTTTGAGCTTTGGGAATGAATCGTCGTCCAAAATGTGATAGTTTGTGTTGTTTTGGATGATCAAGCCTGACTTGATAGTTGTGAGTTCAGGGAATCTTATTTTAGTCATTTGGTTGTTGTCGATTATTACAAGGTCCTTGTTGACTTGTCTGAGGGCTTCGAACTGCAAAGTTTGAAGAGGGTTCTCGATTATGTTCAATGTATCCATGATTTGGCGCAGATTTGGGACTGATATGCTTGATAAGGACTTGAATGTAGCATTTCCTCCTATGACTTTGAGATTTGGTAGACTGAGACTTGTTTCAGAGTGATTATCAATTATATTGAAGTATCCAGAATTTTCAGCTAAGTTTGTCATTTCAATATATTTCAAGTTTAAATTGCTATTGATTTCAACTGATGTAATGTTTTTGAATGCTAAGCTTCTCAATTCACTGATTGATGTCTGAGTAATTTCGACTTTGCTTGCAAAATTGATTGCTTGAGAGTTTAAAGTTTGTAGATTAGGAGCATTTACAATTCTAAACTTTTGAACTCTATTCAACAGAGGTATACCCAAAGCTAGCAATTGGACATTATCTTCAATCACCATATCACCTTTTATCGATACCAAATTGTTGAGTGATAATGATCTCAAGTTAAAGCTGTTACTGACGTACAAGTTACCAGATAATTCTTGCAATTTATCTAAATCGATTTCAACATTTTTGTATTGGTTTACTGTAATGTCACCAACATATTGAGTACATTTAGCTATTCTGTCAACGTCTTGTTGGTTACCGATAGCAAAGTCGCCTTTGCAGCTTTGCCCAGATACAAATGTATTCGCAAGAAATATAAGACAAGTAGATAACTTGAGTAAAAGCATTTCAATTTGGTTTATAGTAATAATAATATTAGATTTTTCTGAAGTCTAAGTATAAATAAATAATGAAAGAATAAAAATTCAATAGCTTTTACAAAAGATTTTTTAATAAAAGTACGAAATGTGGTTCTTTATAATATCAGATATTAGAAAAGTCTAGGATATATTTTCAATTAGATATATCTAAAAAATCCGAAAGGCATAAATACAAAAATATAACAGAAACTAAAAGTCTAAAATCTGACCAGTTTTTATTTTGGGAGGTTTTTCTTGAGTATTGTTTTAGAATTTGAGGCTATTATTGAGTCTTTATATAATAAAACTTTGTTTAACCGATTAATACATTGTTTATTTAAATCTTATTATTACATCGCTATTCATAAATGCTCTTCATTTTGAAAAAGTGGTTTATAACCATTTAATAAAACACTGACGAATACACAGTTTCTATTCAACGTGTTGAAAAAAAAAAAACATTATCTATTTTTTAACCCTATTCCGATTACTTTAAAAATAAACAAATGAAGCCATTTGGAAATGAAAAAAATCATATGGCATTTGAAGATATTTCTTTTGCTTCAAAAAATAGCTATAACCTTTGTATTAAAAACAAATTTATTTTTTGAGAATAGGTACAGCTGCTATTGCTGTAAGCTGAGCGTTTGAATGGTTTTAAGAGATGATTAAATAAGCATTTTTTTTAAAAAAAAAAATATTGCGGAGGTACCTTAAACACGTTATCTCATTATTGATTTTATTTATAAGTATTACTTTTACCTTGGAGTTTTTTTTTTGTTTATTACTTATAAACCAAGGCCAATAAATATTTAAGATGATTTTTGTATTATATACAAAGCTATTCGCATTGAATTGAATTATCGTTGATTTGGTCATTCCTTGCGATTGTGACATTGTGGTATTTTCAAAATATTTAATTTACTGATTGTATTAAAAATATTTTAATTTGATTTATAAATTCGTTTGGAGAAATTATCTAACCATAACACGCCCCCCAGCTTTTATTTTAATTTTAATTAATATCGCTCTTTATCCTCGCTCTCGCCTTAATTTTTAGGAAATAATTTTTACTTTATTAAATGAATAAAAAGTACAGTATACATTTTTTATTCAATTTATTTTGTTAAAACGCATTAGGAACACGTAGCTCTTTAAGCTTAAAACCGCGTGCGTTTTTATAATAACTGTTATATAATATTATATACAATTAAATATCTTGACTTTAAAAGCATATACTATGAGCTAGAAGCGAGTTTCAAGTGTTAGTTAATCGAAATAGGAAAAAAAAATGAATAATAAAATTGAGTTGTATGGATTTCTCCACAAAAAGTATATTTTTATTTGGTAAATAATTTGAGAATAATTTTTAGTTTACAAGAATAAAATAAGAAAAACAAAAGGCAGCGTGGTTTGTTGTTAGTAAACTATTGTACCGACAACTTGGTACTTTTTGTCAAAAAACGAAACCCATCCATCCAGAGCTTCCCTTTGTTTATCTGAAAGAGTCGAGAGATCAGGAGCGCTGTCATTTATCTTGGGGATAAATTCTCGTGTGGTTGAATTCAAAGCTAAAGCCATAGTGGCATCGCTTCCGGCAAATGAAGCGTAAGGGCCTTCAGGTCCATAGAATTGAACTTTTTCAGAAACATCGTATACTTTTCCGCAAATTCCGATGAAAATTAGTTTAGTCGGACCGCTTCCGTCAAATTCACGCAATTGTTCTAAAGTATACTCGCTGATCGATAGAGAAGTTGGGTGTGTTGGTTCTTGCATTTCGAGGTCCCCTGTAGTAGAATTTGAAAAGATCAAATACGATATTATTGCTGTCAATATTAGTAAAAAGATGCTAGTCGGCTCTTTAAATCTTTCTATAAGATTGTTTGTTTGTATGTGAAAGAGTGTGTTTTTTATAAAGTCCATTTTTTCCCCTTGATATATACTTGAAATAGATAATTTATAAAGCTGATGGTAGATTTTAACTGACAATCTAACAGTTATCAGTGAATAGGCGAAAAGCAATTTTATACTTAGTTCTCTTTTTAGTAGTGCCACGTTGATAATGATTGGTTTGTTACATTATAATGATTAACTCCATATATTGAGCTATTTTATTTCTTCTCCATAGATTGAGAGGCTCGCTAATGATTTCAGACTTTCTGATGCAATCCACGAATTAATCCCCTCGTGATTATATTTTCTTTGCTGGATTACGCTGCTGTCGAATAGATTAATTTGAATGGCCAATCGCTATACTGAGCTATTTAACCCTTTCCCTTCCAACGCTCTTTAAAATTAGGCTTAAGATTCGCCAGAAATTTAAATTAAGTTTTTTTATTTGTTGCTGTCCTAAGACCAGCATATAGCTATTTATACTTTAGAATTAAATATTTTTATCGAATCTAATTTGCTAACTTTGCAGATCAAAAATAGTCTATCACCTGGGAAAGGGTTATGCTTTTACTACTAATTATTATTATATTATCAGCTAACCCTTTCTCATCCAACGCTCAATAAAAAAGCCAATTTTATTATTTGTTTATTATTTTTAAGCAAGGTTATTATTTGCTGTTATTTTAAAATAAACCAATATTTCTAAAGTCCTAAGGATTAAATTGTATTAGTTGAAAACAATTGGCTATATTTGGTAGATCAAAAATAGTCTACCTCCTGGGAAAGAGTTGTCCATTTCTAGGGATCAACGCTGATAAGCACATCTATAAATTATATTAGGAAAAATCATTTAAAAACAAGTTAATATTAAATGCATTATATTCAACAACTAATTTACCATAGAAAACATTTATAATTTTTTCAGTATGACATTTGGTTTGCTATTTATTGTGGTCCCAAAAAATAGTAGACTATCACTCAACTTCTTCCTGAGAGGTAGACTGCTTTATGATCCACCAAATTTACTATCAGCACTGAAATATATATACAAATTCTGATGCACATACAAACATAGGTTTTTGTTATAGAACAGCAGCGAGTGATAAATTTACTTATTTACCATAAATGAATCAATAACTTCGTTTTTTTAAAGAAATTTTGTCCGAATAAGACTTAAGTGACAGTAAAAATATCTTTTTATTTATTATTTTTGATTATGTAGTTATGGTAAGTTCTTATGGGAACTGGAACTTTTATTACAGACTATTTTATCTAAAAATATATTTTAGATATAAATAGTTGAAAAAATATACTACGTACTAGATATTAACTTCTTGTATAATTTAAATATTAGGCTAGAATCGATGAGTGGTAGGTAGCTGGTATGGCTAATTCTGATGCTTCAACTTTCATTTTAAAAAAATTAGCATAAGTATAGTATTAATAGAATAAGCCATACGATTCAAAAGGGAGAATCAGCATATCAACGTCTAAAAGTGATAAATTAGCTATTAAAAAAAAGGTTAAGGCATATTGCAAATTTACTTTTCAGACGATCAAACTCACCGATCCGAGGATTGATGGCTAATTGGCTCAATGGCGTGACTGGGTCTTTATAGTATACTTTGAAATAATATTTATCACTAGCGATTTTATTACAGAGTAAGTGGATTTTATTGGCGAGTCTGCTACGTTACCGGGATGATTAAACCGGAATTATTGGGTAAATAGTTAGCATTTAAAATGATGTTTACTAATTTGTCAAGATTAGTTTATCTATTTTTATGCACCAATGGGGGATCCTATTTTTTATGCTAGAATAGTTTAGAGATTTACTTGAACTAAAGAATTACTATCTAGCGAACTAGTTTTATTAGCAAACTAGACTGAAGGAAATAAGAATTTTTATTATTTACATAAGAGAACTAACAGAGCTATTGCGATATTTTTAGCCAATTCGGCTGTTAACAAAAATGAGCGTTTGCATATTTATAACCCTCTCGTAAGGCGGTGGACTATTTTTGATCTACTAAATATGGTCAACTATATTCAATAGTTATTCACTAATTTATAGGTCGTTTAAAATATTGGATTATTGTATTAAAACAGCAAATAATTGTCTTATAAATCTTAAGCTAATCAATTAATTTAGTTTTTTTTAGAGTGTTGTGTGGGAAAGGTCTAAAGGGGGGTTTTTTTTTTCTGTTTGAAAGCGGTAGCAGACCAATAGCGCATTACTTGAGATGCTGTAATAGGAAAATTATAGTTTTATATTTGGTATTTGTTTGCAGGTGTGTGAGTTTATTAATGGCTAATAAAAGCAAAAAGTAATAATATTTGGCCTCTAGAAAGGGAAAAAGATAAAAAAAGGCAAACTTTGATTTGATTTGTTTGCAAATATGTGATTTATGAACTATTTAACATTGGTATAAATATATTAATTGCGTATACTTGATTAATGTAT
Source organism: Smittium culicis (assembly GCA_001970855.1). Classification (NCBI taxonomy): domain Eukaryota; kingdom Fungi; phylum Kickxellomycota; class Harpellomycetes; order Harpellales; family Legeriomycetaceae; genus Smittium; species Smittium culicis. Next base: position 176,824 of record LSSN01000002.1, read on the forward strand.
CGATAAAAGCCCATACTTTGCAACAATACTCCATATTATATCCCCAATCCATTTCTTTTTAGTTTCATATCAATTTAAAATTATAATTATTAGAATTAGCATATATACTACATTCTCTGTAAAACAATAGAGAATAAAGCAGATAATTTATATAAGCAACTAACAAGAGGAATATAGAAAGATGGTCAATTATGGAATAAAGAGTTTGATGGCCGTAGCTATACTTGCTCTCGGCATGGCTAGTGCTGCTGACAGCGAGTCCAAGCTCGGTATAGATATACTGAGAGCCGTCGAGAACTGCAAGCAAGCGGCCAAGAGCGGCGACGAGGTGCACGTGCACTACATCGGCAAGCTCGAAAAGACGGGCGAAGTCTTCGACTCGAGCTACAATCGCGAGCGCCCGTTCACCTTCGTGCTGGGCGAAGGGTACGTCATCAAAGGCTGGGACCAGGGCGTTGAAGGAATGTGTGTTGGCGAAAAGCGCTTGTTGACGATCCCACACGAACTTGGTTATGGAAAACGCGGAATCAAGAAGGTCATACCCCCCGAAGCTACTCTTGTCTTCACCGTTGAACTGTTGGGTATCGGAAAGGGGTTCAAGTACCAGCCCCCTGTAGACGATTCCGATAATGCTAAAGATGAACTATAAAGGAACCAGCTGCTTTATGAATTTTTTTTTATCGTAATATTAACACAGTACTTTAATTCTAGAGCATATATATATACGCACTCTTTTTTTTCAAAATAAAAAATAAAAATAACTTTCTTGCTACTTTGTGAATTCTTTTTATTATAATGGATTTTTCCGAAATAAAAAAAAAAAGGGATGAGTTTTGAGATGAAGATATAACATTAAAATAACTATTCTTTAGAATGGCCAGCTCCGACGATATCAGACCATTTTTTCCCGTCTAGCAGTACAAGCAGGTCGTCTTTGAGGGTAGAAGCTATACCAGGGCCTTTATACACCATCCCCGTGTACACTTGGACGAAAGATGCACCAGCTAATCCATATTCCAGAACATCCTGAGCGGTCCTGATTCCGCCACATCCAATAATTGGGATCTTGCCTTGTGTGTATTTGTAAACGAGCGAGGTTGTTTTAAGCGCCATGTCTTTTATAGGCGCTCCGCTCAAACCACCTGCTTCTGCGGCCAAAGATTTATCTGTTGTATATTGGTACATATATAATAAAAGCGATTAGTATAATCGAACTTGAACATCAAAAAAAAAAAAAAAGAAAAGAAAAACGCGATAAATATAAATGAAATTTAAAGATTAGAAAAAGAAAATGTTCTTTTACTGGATGCAGTTACAGAGTCAGGGCGAGATCTGCTGGTGTTGCATGTGATGATCCCATCAATATTATTTTTCAGGGCTAGCTGAGAGATGATTTCGAGTTCTTTGGGGCTGTAGTCAGGGCCGATCTTGATAACGAGGGCAGGTTTATTGATGCCAATATCTGGTTTACTCAAATTGTTGCATTCGATCCTTGCAAGGCGCATTGTTTCGTTGAGGCTGTCTAAATTATTTCCCGAGCCTAAATTCGTGACGTTTGGGCAGCTGATGTTGACGACTATATAGTCAGCAAATTTACCAAGTTTGCGGATTCCGGTGAGGAAATCAGTATCGTCGTCGTGGTGCGAAGAAGAGTTCTTACTTACGTTTACACCAAGGAACTTTTTAGGTTTGCCTGCATTTTCAAAGTATAGTTTATTGATTGCTTGGTTAACAGTGTTTTCGTTTGGTAAAATGTTTTCAGAGGTGATCTTGTTCGAGACAAATTTTGATAGTCTTTCAGAGCAAATGTCAATTCCATCGTTATTTAAACCCATCCTGTTGATTATCGCTTGGCTTTCAGTCAGTCTAAACAATCTTTTTTTGGGGTTTCCCGACTATAAAAAATATAGGAGGCGGATTGGGGAGGGTTTGTAGGATATAAATTAGAGTTATTTTAATCATAGATAATCGAAATACCTGAGGTTGAGGGGTTATACTTCCAACTTCAACAGCACCAAAGCCTAAATCGAAAAGCTTATCCATAACGCGCGCATTTTTATCATAACCTGCAGGTAAACCAATAGGGTTAGAGAGAGTTTTCCCCCATAGCTAAATCAAATAAATCAGAGTTAGTATTTAGCAGAAAAGGGATGATTTTTTTTTTTTATAAAAAAGAAGGATAAGTGTAAGTGCTGCTAAGGAGGGAGTGGGGTAGTAGGTACGTTTATTTGGAGGCTTTCGTCGTCATTCTTTTTATCTTTTGGGGCCAAGTTATACTTTAGGGCAAGGATACTCAAATCGTGGGCGAGTTCTTCGTCGAGAAGTCGCAAAAGAGGAACAGAGACGTATTCATGGAAACTGGATCTGGTGTTTGTGAAATAGAAAGCAAAAAAGCTAGCGCCGGCAATACCGACAGCACCATAAACAATGGCCTGTGTCGCGTTGAAGGCATTCTTTGCCGAAGAGGAGTAATATCTGGAACTTTTTAAAGGTTGAATTGGCTTGAAGGAACGCATTGGCCTGAGCGCGTCTTTAAATATCGATTTTGCAGAGTGCATGTCTGAATTTTAGGAACGGATAAAATGTGTTTGTGAGTATTTGTGGGGTTGTGGGATAACTAAACAGCAGTCACTAGCAGTACTTTCATGTAGTTTGGAAGTTATCAACACATAAAGCTCTGTCAAAAGTTGTATCTGATTTAAACTTCAGCAAAATAAAGCAGGAAAAAAAAAACTTTGAATCTATAAAAAGTGTAATTAGGTTTGTGCCATTAAGCATACTCATTGGCTAAAAATTATTGTCTGATAGTCGCTACAAGTACAGTACTCAATATTGCATCCAATAATCTGATCGAAGCTACAATTTTGAGGAAGACATTAGATTACCCACTTAGATGACTTCGAATAGTTATGAGACATTATGAGTGGATTCTAAGACCTAAATTATATGAGAACGCCAATAGATTGTTAAAATGAATTGGAGGGGCTAATCAAGTCAATATCGGTGATGTTTGGATTTATAAAGTTTCTAATAGGCGTGAGGAGTTATGGCGGGAATAAGCGGGCCAATGGTACTGTGGCAGCTATAGGGCCAAAACGAAAAAGAGTAACCTTTTAGAGCCATTTAAGCTATAAACGCAAATGTAAAGTTCAAATAATGAAAGTCTCCCCGCCATAAAATTAATAATATAATAAAGGTTACTTTCATACACAGCTAAAACTAAAAGCAACGCCAAAAAGGTCAGAATCCGAATAACGCAGAACTAGAGAGAAATAATAACAAATATTCATAGAGGATTTTGTTCAAATATTAGCGAAACGAATAAGTAAGGACGTAGGAAGGAGAGAGAAATATAAATAAAGAAAAAAGAAGCAACAATGTCGTTCAGAGATTTGCAGGTAGATTCGATCAGCGAGGAGCAGCAGCAATTGTTTGCGCGCATGAGTTTGGATGCCGATGCAGCAAGCGGGAGTGTGCATGATGCAGAGCAAATGGTGAATGCCAAGTCGATGCAGGTGCGCGCCTTGCTGTCGAAGGGCAACTCCGCTGAGGCGCTGAAAGCGTCGCTAGAGAATCCGTTATATTTCGGTCCATCTAATGCGGATTCTGCGATTCAGGAGAAAGCGAGCTCACTTGTGTGCGATATTCTGAGTTCGAGCAGGGTCTTGGATGCTGAAGTAATGCTCGGAAATTTGAACCAGACTGAATTGACTCTCTTGCTCAAATACATCTACTACGGGCTTGCTAGACCCAACCAGTTCAATTGCGCTTCGTTGTTGAACTGGCACGAAAAGGTATAACTCATCATTTTCTCTATCCCCACCAGCCTCCATTTTATATCTTTGCTTTCCTCACTAATTCTTGTTTGCTTTCTCCATTTATTAATTTCTTTTTTTTTTTTTATAAAAAGCCTATTTTTTAATTAATCTTTTTATTTATTTTTTCTTTCTTTTTAGGTTGTCGAGCAAACTGGCGTTGCTGGAATTGTAAGAGTCATAACCGATAAAAAAACCTTGTAATAACAAAGATTAATCCATTAAAAACTAACAAGCTGCTAGCGAATACATACTACTTTTTTTTTTTTTTTTGGTCTATGTTAATTTATACTTGCCTTAGTACCAACTAATAAATTACAGCTATAATAAAAGTCTTTTGTACTATTCATTATGTTCAAGGATCGTTTTCTGCAAAGTGTTTTGAAACCCACTTATTCTTTCTTTCTTTCTTTCTTCCGTATATATATATCGGTCTAAGAGAAAATGCTGGGCAGATTCAGATACACTTAGCTCTATATAGCTAATTTTAAACAAATAAAAGACTTTTATTAATAAATTTCGAGCTAATATAAAAAAACAATAGTAAATTAAAATAATGAGCAGAATCTTTTAAAAATAAAAAAAAGAAAAGTAAGCGAAAGAAAGGCGCTTTATAGTGGTATCTAGCTGTTGTTGTTTTTTTTTTTAATATACTTGACTTGCAGGAAGTGCAAGTTTGGTTAGTAATCGAGATATTTTTAAATAGTAAGCGATCAGATATTTGCATTCCAGCAAGAAACGAAACGAAACAAAATGAAACGAAATGAAATGAAAAATAAACCAAGCATTTTATTCAGAGATCTCAGCAGGATCGGCGCCGGTATCAGCATCCATATTTTCGTCGGCGCTGTTATCGTCGTCGCCAGCACCCGCATCCTCATCGCCCTCATCGCCGGTCCTGCCGCCACCCTCATCCCCAGCCCCGGTTCCTGCCCCGTCCCCGTCCCCGTCCCCGTCCCCGTCCCCGGCCTCGGCCTCGGCCTCAGCCCCGCCCGCAGCGCTCTTCATCGCCTTCCGCTCGCGCACGCGCCGCCGGAACTCGCCGAGCTCCGCCTCGAGCGCCCCGCAAAACTCGCCGAGCTCGAGCTCCGCCAGCGCCTGCTGCACGTGCGCCGCGGTGATCGTCTTCGCGCCCGCGCCGCGCGCCATGTCGTTCGCTGCCGATGTGACGTAGTTGATGAACACCGTACTTGCCTTCGATACGCCGAGACGCGCCTCCTTCTGGATCGACGTGCCCTCCGGCAATGCGCCCTTCAGCAACCGCACGATACTCGCCATTGGCAGATCCAAATCCTCGATAACTACCGGATCGACTGACATAGTTTTCTTATTTCTTTATGGTGGAGTTTGGGATAAATGGTTTATTATCTAGCCTTTAAATAAATCTATTTATTGCTTATTGAATTTATGTAAGTGCGACAGCGAATGCGTGGAAATAATACGAAATTTAGTTGTTTGAAATCGATATTTTTTTAGAGTTTCATTTAGAAAGTTTTAGTGTAAATAAACAAAAATAAAGAAAGAAAAGAAAAGTTGAGCAAAATATGAAATTTGGTATAAAGCAATTTTATTGGACTGCAGTGTTTATATCCAAGTAGGAATTTAGAAAAAATTTCAAAAATGGATTAGTTTTTATTTTTGCAATAAATTAGGTTTAAATTAAAGAAAAAGCAGCGAGAAAATAAAGATTTAACATGAAATATATAAAAAAAAAAAATTGTGTTTAATTTTCGTTCTTTTGAAGAGGGCGGGAGTGAAAGTTTACATGACAGGTTTGTAGTATACAGTGGTTAGGTACTATACAGAAGATTATACATAAAAATACAAATACAAATACAAAAAATTAGAAATCAATATAAAGTCAAGATGCAGAAAAGACAAAGATGGATATGAAGATTAAAATGAGGAAGGGAAAGAGTACCTTTTGCCTGTATCGGGTGGTACTTGAGACGGCCATTACATTATCTTTAATTGAGCAGGCGTACAGGTGGTTGAGGACGACGTGGTTTGGGGCGGGCAAAGAGCGTATTCCGTTGATGTTTGTTTCGGGCTGGTTGAGAAGAACTTGGTTAAGGTGCGGAGGCAAAGTCGGGGGGTCAGTTCTTTGGCTTCGTATTTCCTGTGTGTATCGGTTGTGCATTGTATCGGGAATGGAGCATCTGTACTCTCCAGGAGGCGAATCGGATAATGTGACTATTATTACATTAGTATTTTATTATTTTTTAGTTTATAAGAGGATGGAACATTAAGTAATTTTTTTTTTAAAAAAAATAAAGAATTAAGGAATTTGAGTGGTAAAAATATTATGGGAGTAGTAGGAGTAGTTGGAAAAAGAAGGAGGGGAGGAAGGGTATATTGTACCTGAATCTAGGCCTTCGACGTTATCGCTAGCATCATTTTCTTCATTGATGTTGATCAAAACATCTTCGATTTTAATGTAGTTGACTAAGTTTCCATTATCATCAGGAGCAATGACGAGATTTTTAGAGTATTGCCATTCGCCATCAACAATGAATTTAAGTCTGTGCATTCCAACGGGCAAGTTGAGCAAAGTTGACCAGTCACCGGTGTCGCTAATAGTTTGATTGATTTAAGCAATCGAAGTGAAAAGAGTAAGATATGTAATAAGGTTAGAGAGGGATAGAAAGGAGGGTAGAGGAGAGGGATTGGGTGGAGGTGGAGCGTATTAATAGGAGGGTGCAAAAAAAGCAAAATAATAAATAGGATAAAAACCTTTTAGACAATTTGATTTTGTATTTCCAATCGATGAATGAGCCGGAGACATACACCACATCAGCAGGTTCGTCCCACTTGATTAAAGTAGGAACGATGGTATCTAAAAAAAAAAAAAGGTGATAGGGGAAGGGGAAGAGAGCAAAAAACGAGATAGATTAATCCACTATTTAAAAAAAAAAAAATACAAAAGTAGGAGATGAAAGAAAAGACAAACCGTTTCTTTTAGAGCTTTCAATGTCCATCCCTGTTGGGAACGAGTTGTTATCGTACATCGACGAGCTGATTTGGTTGTTAGCTTGTTTGATGTAGCTCGAAAGTGCGCTCTGGTCAGCGTAAGTTTCGGGGAAGCTGTCCTGGTTTATGGGTATGGCATGGTGCTGGACACTGTTGCGGGGAAGTTTGTAGTTCTGCCTCTTCGAGCTCTGGTACGTCCCGCCGCCGCCGTACGCCAAACTGCCGAAGAGCGGCGAGCCGACAACGGGGCTTCCGCTAGCCATCCCTAGCCCAAATATGCCATCGTCGTGGTTCGCGAATCCGGCGGGATTGAACTGCGATTTCTTGTTGGAGTTTGAGGCAGAGGATGCAGTGCGCAGGCGCCTGAAGCCGACGCGCTCGGAAAAGCTGCCAGGCTGCGGCGAGGATCTATCTTCATTGACTTCGTGTCTTGATTTCTTTGGAGAAACTATCCTGCGCGAGCCGTCGCGCATTTCGGATGAATGAGTGTTGCCCATGTTTTTTTTTTTTTTTTTGCGTTACAGCACAAGTTCTTGCTTAGCAGATAGTTGGTGGTTGTGGTTTAGGTAGGATGATGCTTTATGAGGAATCGGGATAAATAGACGTAGTTTAAGTAAAGCGGTAAATAAATGGATGGAAGGTATAAGATATATAAGTAAAACCAAGCGAGAAATCAGGAGTGTATAGGAGAAAGTAAGGATTATCGATGAGAGATATAAGTTTGAGATAGCAGAAGTAGAATCTTTAATTTAGTAAGTAAAATCTAAAAAAAAAAAAGTAAGGGTGTCAGCGCAATTAGAAAAGTTTGTTTTATTAGTTGACCCCTTTTTTGGCACGTTTTTGATATTTTTTTTCTAATAAAAAGATGAGTTTGTATTATTTATAAACGGTTTTTTTTTATAGTAGGAAAATTTGAGATAAGATTCTGACCAATAGATTAACGCCTAATTTTTTCCAACCTTTTTTTTTTATTTAGTAAATTATTCATTTATTAAAGGGCGAATAAGTAAGAAATAAATAAGAGGATTAAAAAGTAATGACAATGTGTAGGATTATTTAAAGTTTTAATTGCTGAGCAGCAATGAAAAATTAAAATAAAAAGTGTATTGAAGCGAGAAAGAAAGAAAATAATAAAACAACTTGAAGACGGAAAAAGCATTGTAAAAATAAAAGTGGACAAGTATTGTAAAACAAATAATAGAGCAAGTATTTTTTATATTTTTATTTTTTGCAAGATACTTGAGGGTTGTTTAGTGCTGGCTTTTGGGCGGCTTAAAGTAGTCTTGGCTGAACCTTCCATAAGGGAACGGTCTTCGTTCACCGCCGATTTCCGAGTCGTAGGTAGAGATGAACCTCATGATTTGTTCGTCCTTGTTTGGCAGCAAGTAGTAGGCACCGCTGCAGCTTTCCAGGTGGTTTTTTTCGGCATTTTGAGAGGGGTGGTGCAAGGTATCTTCTGGGTACTCGTCGGTGCTTGTTGCGGGGACGAAACCTGCGTTTACGTAGACGTAGTTGCTGTCTTCCATATCAAGCAGTTTAGGGGAAACGACACCACGGGCTTTGAGGTGCACGCGTTTGAGCATGGAGACGGCTTCGAGGTGCGACCTTCCGGCAGATTCAGATACGTTTGCGAGGACAGCTGCGTAGTAAGCGATGAAACCGATCCCAGAGAGCGCAAATACTCCGAAGAGAATTCCGCCGAGGACGTTATTATCGCGCGGATTTGGAGCGGCGGGGTGAGAGTTTGAGCGGTAGAAGCCGTACTGGTCGGCAGTGCCAGAGGCAGACCCGCTGTGAGGGTGCGCGCCAGCAGCGTCGGAGTAGTAGTCGGAGTCGTACATCCTTCTTTCTTGGTAATAAAAAGCGGCACGGTTATAGTAATCGTAGTTTGAGAAGTCCTTGTTGACGTCTATATGCGCGGCCTTGTTTTTGACTAATTGCTCGTACGCCCATTGGATTTGCTTGAACTTTTCGTCGCTTCCGTGAGCACTATACTTGTTCCTGGATTCTATGTTGTTTGGCGAGACTCTATCGGGGTGGTGCAGTTTGCAAAGCTCATAGTACTTTTTCTTGATTTCGGCTTTTGAGCTGTTTGGGCTGAGCCCTAGAATCTTCAAGGGAGTCAGCCTAGTAGTAGAATATGCTGAGCTGGTTGAATAAAGACTAGCTGAGCTGGCTAAGAAATGAGTTCTGTAGCGTTTGGTGGAATTGGGGGAATTCACAAAGATAGCATTTTTACATACATTTATTCCCAGAGCTTGTTTAATCTAGCATTTGACAAAACCAGCTTTTTTTAAACAAGTAAAAAAGAGTTTAATCGTTTTTATTTTTGTAGCTTATTATATAGGTTGTAAATATTAATATGAAAGCGTACAACTTGGTATACAAAAAGTATAATTAGAAAATGCATTTAAGAGCGGTTTTATAGTACCTTTACAATATTCAATAATTCGCCAACCATGGTTACAGGCAGATTCTATCAAAAAAAAAAAAAAGAATACTAAAAGTACAAAATGGGCTTTTTTTGAAGTTTGAAGGAAGACACTGTAAAAATTAGCCAGGTAAGATTAAAAAAAAAAAGTTAAAAAGAAGAGTATATCGCTTGCATTTAGTCTTTTAGGTATACTATTAAGAGCTTCAAACTTGTGGACATTATTACAGACATTTTTTAACTGTTTAAAAGTTTAGCAAGTAAATTTTATTGGATTTCTCGGCGCTAAATAAATAATAGTGCGATTCGTTTCTACCAATTATTAGGTTTAATGATTGACACTTATTGGCGATACACAATAAATACGCCCTTTTATAAATATATGGCTGACTGGGTAAATAAAACATAGCTATCCAATTGAATAAGGAATTGACATCGATACCAATAAATAAACGATTTGTAAAATCAGAGCAGTATAATTGAATATGAAATAGACAGAAATACCAATAAATAGATGACTGAGCAAATCAGAATTATCCAATAATAATAATATTTTACTAAATGGCGTTGGTATATAAACCTAATCTTTCTGGGTAAAACTAACCCAGTTTAATAGGAATATTCTTTGGAGAAGCGGAACCATTTTGTATAGAAATTCTATTTGCTTATTAATTTAGGCAAAATTGTTGGTTAGCTCATGTATACCATTCGATGATATTTTCTATTACGATTTAAAAGTAAAAGTAATGCTGACGAGTAGGAAAAACTAAATAGGGAAAGTTATGCTCCTCGAAATAATTTCATAATTGTTTGCAGTTTAGTTTGTCCGATAAAATTCTAGACTGGGAGACCAAAAGTACAATTTTTAAGCGTGATATTTTTTTTTGGAGGGGTAGGTGTAGAGTAAATAGGCTTTTATGAGTAAAAAAAAGGGGCATAGTTCAGGCAATATAAAGAAAGTGGCTGGCTGCAGCGTAACAGAGCGGAAGGATTTACTATTATTTAACTTGTCTACGTGTAATGAGGGATTCAGAAACGATCGTGGGCCTGCTACTAGTTGGTAGCGATAACATAAAAATACACATTTCTGTAGAGACGTTGAACACAAAGCCAAAATTCCGTCCAAACGGAACTGGTCCAGGTAGATTTTAAATGGGCTGATCTGACTCTGCAAAATTCCAGCTATAATCAGCTTTTTTTTTATTTTTATTTGCTGCTTATTAGGTTTGTTGCTAATGAGAAGCTTTTTAATGCTGCGCATTATTCAGCTTACAGGCACACTTGGCGCGCTTCACTTTAATATAACTGACTTTGGCCATCTAAAATACCCTGTCAAACAACTGCACTAAACTAGTTTCGCTCGCCCAATTGGCCATCAACATGAACATTTATTTGTGCGATTTGCTATGCTCTAGCAAGTGGTTCTTGATCGAAGAAGCCAAGCGCTAACAAAACTGCTCTTCACTTTTTTTGGCCAATACCATACCAGAAATTTTTTTTTCGAGTAGCTTGAGCATTGGGGTGGGAAGAATTACCCCAAATAATATTTACGAATTCGGGTATATGCGAGACCATTTCAAGGAGAGGAACTTTCGCTATTAAAATTTTTACTCATATAAGAATTGCCTTTTCTTATAAATCATAATAAAAAAATCAACGAATGAATCATACTTAATAACCAATAGATTTACCTTAAAATATGCTATTAGAATTTCCAAGAAAAAAAGTTCTGCTTTCTTCGTTTAGAATTCCCCATATAGCTTTATTTCTTATCGGAATCCCAGCAGCAAATGAAATCTGAAAACACAGACCATTAATCCTGCTACTTTCAGACAATTCGTTGACAAATGAGGCAACTAATTGTCGTATTTTAGCTTTTTGAAAGTAAATAGCTATATTCCCATAGATCCCAAAAAAGATAAATTACAGCATAATCAGTGCCTACTTTGCCATATTAGCTCATTTTAAAATACTCATTTTAAAGTACTTTTTTTGAATCCAAGGCCTCATTTAGCCTTTTTTAACCCAATGCTTTCTACTCAGCCTAACTATTATTATTTTTTTTGGTGCGTCTCTGTTGCTGCAATTCGTCTGTCGTCTGAACGCCTCTATACTGGCTGCAAATTGCCAGACGCTTAATTTCTACTACCAATAATACATGCTCTTACTTTAATGCGTACCTGAAAATCGGCAAATAGGCCTCTTGCCTACACTTACCTTGCCCCCAAACTGTGTTTATTTTCGCTTACTTAACTCACCCTTTTCCCAAATGTTTTTTTTTTTACATACCTTTTTTTCGACTTCTACTATTGAATTACATAACTATTGTACTCCCAGTCTGCTTTTACGTAACGCATTCAAACTCCCTTTGCCGCCCTCCATTGACATCCATTATCAGCATCCCCATTTGATTCCCGTCTGGTTTGTCACCTATTGTCTCCGGCCTTCTTACTCGCCCTCTGCCTTTGCCTATACCTCTTCTTTTGACTGCAACTTAATTTTCAAGATTTCATTCTAATTTTAGCTTCCTCTCAACTAACTGCCACTTTCATTGGCGATCAAAATTGATCCGAAAATCGCAAACTTTAATTCCTCATCACAATATTCTCAGTCTAATATATAAACCCTAACAGCATCCCTAACTGATAATCCTCAGTCTACTCCCCTCCACCCTCATTCCTACTATTTACCTCATTTATAAATAATCATAATCTGTTTTATACTACTCTCAATTAAATTTCTTTATATCCTCCCATGTACAGAAACCATTTCTTAATATATTTCCTAGCTTCCCAGATCTTTGCTAACCCTCTGGTCGCCGCAAGCTCCCATTTCAACAACGCTTCAAACAAAAATCTCCTTAAAAAAAACAGCTTGTACGATAAAAAATTTATCTTCTCCCAAAATGTACCCTACTTGTCCACTTTATAATAATATCTTCCTTTTTATCTAAATCACCCCCTCTAACTATTACACTTCTTTTTCTTTTCTAAATTCGCCCCAACTTAGATAAACAGATCTGCTATATTTGTACGCCAAGATGGTAATTTTTTTCTTATTAAACTCCGCTTTCCTATCTATAAATACTTACAATTTATATTTTATATCACCGCTTAAAGTTCAACTCAAAAACTAACTTCAATCCTTCTTTTAACTCTCTAGACGCCTCTGACTCCGAACAATCTAATAATAACGGTAATTATTCCTCTTTTATATACCTCTTTTTTTTTTTTTTTACCACTATTCGGCTTGCTTATAAGTAAGGTTGGAAGATTCGATGTTAAGGACCTATCAAACACGCACACTTAATTCAATGGCCCCATATATTACCAAAGAATGTTTACATCAACTTCTGCTTTGAATATCATAGGTTTTGACCTAACACCCACATCTTCAGATTCCCAAATATCATCTCTAAACACTATAGATTCTATTCCTAGCTCTTCAGCTCCAATAACATCTTCCTTACCTATCATTACTCCAGCAATAGATTCAGACACTAATATAACCTCTCAAAATATTCCCACTGAATCTACCACTAACCCATCCCCGTCCTCAATAGACACACTTCTAACATCTGAAATTCCTACTTTAGATCCCTCCACATCACCTTCTCAATCCCTGTCCTCAATAGACACACTTCTAACATCTGAAATTCCTACTTTAGATCCCTCCACACAACCTTCTCCATCCCTGTCCTCAATAGACACACTTCTAACATCTGAAATTCCTACTTTAGATCCCTCCACATCACCTTCTCCATCCCCGTCCTCAATAGACACACTTCTAACATCTGAAATTCCAACTTTAGATCCCTCTACACCACCTTCTCCATCTCCCGAACCAACACCTGAACCAACTCCAACTCCTTCCCCCGAGCCCACACCAACACCCGAACCAACTCCATCCCCAACACCTGAACCAACCCCTGAACCAACCCTTGAACCAACCCCTGAACCAACCCCTGAACCAACCCCTAAACCAACTCCTTCCCCAACACCTGAACCATCTCCTTCCCCTGAACCAACCCCAACCCCAACCCCAACGCCTGAATCTAATGCATCCCCTGCACCAACTTCTGAGCCAAAATCCACCCCTTCTAGCGCAAAAGAAAATATCGAATCCCAAAAATCTACCACTAACGCTCCCAACCAATCAAGATCGACAACAACTAGGTTAACACCATCAACAACATCATCAGGCTCTGTCTCTAGTATAATTATTTCAAAGGCCACCACCATTGGTTCCAAGTCTGGAACATTCTCAACCGTCCTAGTCAAAACCAAAACCTCCCAATCTGCTACCGTGGTAACAAATTCTCTAGGTGTTGCCAGCACATCAATGGTTGTCGTTTACATTGTAGACTACGTTTACGTCGACGAACAATACCCAGAAGGCGCAACCCTTGGCTCAGAAACAGTCGATGGAAAAATCGTCCAATCTATCGTCGGTCCTGATGGCCAAATTACCCTAGTAACTGTGAACTCCTCCCCAAAAATAATCCCATCTCTTGGCCTCAATTCTTTGATACTATTCGCTGCTTGGTCTTTAGCTTTTGTCCTTTTGTAACTCTTTTTTTTTTTTTGGCTTTTTGAATAAACATATAAAAACAAACCCCACAATTAAAATACTTTTATCAGTTGCGCTTCTCCCACCCCATGTCCCTCTCCTCTTCTATATATTTATAAAGTTGCTTTGTCTAACAAGTAGACTCATGGCTCTCACATTCAACCTATAATGAGGTCCGAAAAATCCTTTTAATGATTGCTGGATGAGCCTTTTAGACAATCATCTCACGGTTTAATGATAAATATCAAATCATTTTTTTAAAGTTGATTAAAGTATAATATATTAAAGTCCCGAGCTATCAACAAATTGTATTTGCTCAGTCCGGGTCACTGTCTTGTACAACTACTCGTAACTAATCTTGATTTACACTACATTGGGATCCTCGAATGTCATATCCGTGCAAATTAAATTTAAACTGAAATCATATAATTAACGTAGCTTATTACTTCACAGAAAGTCATAAGCTATTCTAAAACCTTTAACCCATATTTTTTTTATCTTTCTCATATCCTTATATTCTTACTTAATACTGATCTTGCATCAATAAAATTACCGATGCCGCCGAGTCTGCATGTTTGAAACATTTTCACCTCCACATTACTATTATCTAGTCTGTAGAAAAATTTTACTTTACTACGTCTTAATAACGAATTCATATGAAAAACACGCAAGATAAAGGTTTTATATTAAGAGTGAATAGATCCCTCATTATCATATACAAATTTTACCACGATATACGAAGCACGTCGGAAAATGCGAAATTATTTTACTGCTGGTGCACTCATATCTATTTAACTATACTATCAAATTTAATATTAAAAAAAACCTCGGCTATTTCCCACCCTAGTAATTTCAGATCCTATCCATCGGCGAATAGAAAAACCAAGATCGGGCCATTATTCCGGCCCAACTACCTTAAAATTATGTGGAAACTTTGCATTCTATTCGTCAGACCGCTAGCTACGCCATTAAATTCTGTGGTTATAACACATAAAAACTCCAAAACCGCCCAAACCACATCCCCCCCCCCCACCATAAGCCGCAGAGCTTTTGTATCTGAGCCGTAAGAAAAATGGCAGATCCGTTGGAAAATGGATTCAGCCTAAAATCTCCTTCGCTGGCTCAACAAGGAAAACAATGGCCTTTGTTACCTGCCGCTTCAAGTTCAGTAAAACGCGCGAATCGTTTTTTGCCTCCCCCTTCTCCCAATATACATACCATATATAAAACAAACCCGTAACTGTACCTTACATGAACCCGAATAATAACACACTAAAAACTAAAACTAAAACTAAACTAATAAAGTAACAACAACAAAAATTGACTCAAATAAACTGTTGTTCAAATATTACTATATCAAGCTCCTGGAACTTTCAGAAAGATTTAATCGTTGCCTTGTGAATTAAGTTTAGTGTCGCGCAAACATATTGCCCACAATAATCACCCGCATTAACCGCATAATTGTATAATCCATATCAATCCCATCCTATTTTCAACTGCACCATACCCCCCTCATTCTTACTATAGAATGTCATAATCCAATTTATAATGGACCAATCGCCGAGCTATTTTCCGCCAACCAAAGATCTCCTTATCATATTAATCTCATTGCACCATCTACTCCTACCCTCATTAGTCATTCTTCTCTTTTCAGTATTTTATATATAGCATTATCCTTCACTTGAAAGATTATTCTATTCAAAAACTTTATCCATCCCTAGCCCTTTATTTCCTATAGTTTTATTACTTCTTTAATAAACATTTATTACCTAGCCTTACATTCCTTGATCCCAGTCTTCTATTAAACCAGCCTTGACATCTGAATAGAATACATTATCATAAGAATACAATAGCTTATATCCTCAGTAAAGATACTAGAGTAAATTACAAGCTTACGCCACCAAGACATAGGATTTTTTACCCAGAATTTATCTTAGCACCAGAATCGAACGCCGATATGGAACAAAAACAAGGTCTAATACAAGAAAATGACGTTACTCCGGAAAAAACGGTACATGGACACCCGGATTAAAGTTCAAGTCCAGTCTCAAGCTGAATTACAGATACAGGTGTATATTAAAGCACAAACCCAGAATAAGGAATTCCAAACCAGCCAAAACCCGTTTCAACCCGCCATACTCAGTCTATCCAATAATATCACGCTACCTGACGCGCCCAAATTTGACGAAGAAGCAGCAGATTACCCCTTATTCATTATAAACATAGATTTTTTTTTTGGCGTAGTCCAGAATTTTTTTATCAGTAGAAAAAAAAAAATTCTATTCATCTGAAACCATCTACTAGGAACCACATCCAACTGTTTTTGGATGGTTGTTAGCTACCAAATCACCATTCCTAGCGAACTATGAAGCCTTTATACAAGAATTCAATAGCAAATTTTTGGACCCCAGTCATGGTAAAAAAAATCAGGAATTATTCTAGAACTGTAAAAAAGGCTCCAGAGATTTAGTATCATGCGCAAACAAAGTTCAGATCCCCGGAATACGAGAGTGGGTTCGATGAAACTGCTTTAGTCGATCAGTTTCATTGCGGCCCCAATCCAAAAATCACGCAATTCATTATGATGGAGGATTTGCTTGATTCCTTGGAAGAAACAATAAAATTAACTTGTAGAGTGGAAAATCGGATCATTACGATATACCAGATAAATGGCACAGCTGCGGATCAACATAGCTAAAATCCATTCAGGAAATATATTCCGAGCGGTTTTACCCTTAGCTGAACCATGGTACCACAACCACAAGATCAAGATCAAACAGTTTACATGGAGATTAACTCAATCACTGCCAGACTGCGATGGCCATTAGCTGAAAAAAAAAAAGACCAGAAGATACGAATTAGGCATGTACCTGTACTATAGTTGTAGCGGCCACATATCCAGAAATTTCCTCAAAAACCAGATTCAGGTGTCAGGAACAATAACAGAAGAAGTAAGACAGAAGTTATATAATAAAAAAAAGATATAAATAAACCAAGTGTTACTTTTGCGGACAGGATAGTGTAATATTTATTTATAATTAATACTTAAGCTAAAAACAAGGCTAGAAAAGAGAATAAAATTGTTTTCAGGTGTGGGGACCAAAAAAATAGTGAAATTTGGGGGTATTTATTTGTTTTAAGTTAGTACAAAACACATGTAAAACATAGGAATGGTTCAGGCTATAATAAATATTATATTGTAGAATAAATGTTACTTAGGAAAAATCCGCAGAAAAAGCGTTGGGGATGTTTTTTCTGTATCACTAGTTATATTACTGGTTGGAATAAATACTCAGAAAAAGCCGAGTCAAAACTACCTAATCATGACAAAGCCATCTGGTCCTGGTGACTTATTTTTGGGTGAACTATCAATTGATACCTCTATTTCATCTATTTCTATATCCTTATCTAATTAAAGAACTTCTATTTATGCTAACCTTTTTTTAATATATTGAATTGGATTGATTTGGCTATTGACGATGGTTACACCTTTATTAAAAAGGCTTGAGTAAAATCCATTACATATTTCGAAAATTTAGAGCTTATCAGTTGTCAGTTCACCTTTTTTGTTATATAAAATTTTTATTTTTTTTATTTTTTTCATTTGTTTTTAATAATCCAAAGAAATATTTGTTTGATTTTTCGCCTTTTTCTACCCAATTAGTTCGTGAGTGGACAATTAGCCCATCAAATTGATTCTTTTTTATCATTTTTATCTTTTTTTCACTAACCAGTATTTCTTGGTTGTAAAGCTGAATTTCTGCAGGGCTAGCATTTGCCCTTTTTATTAGTGCGTTATATGTTTCATTTTTTTTTTGTAATGAGTCAATTTGATTGTTTCTAGAATTTAATTTGCCAAATTTAATAAACACTTTTTTAAATTTGTGCTTAATTGATGCCCATTCGTCAATTTTTTTACATTCCATGTTTAATATTTTATATATCTCGACAGAAACTTCTGTTTTTTGAAGTAAGCTTGAGTTAAGCTTCCAATTTTCTTTGTAAGCTTTTCTATTGTCTGACCAGTTACATACAGTAAATTTAATTCATTTATGATCAGAGAACTCTGTTGATGTAATTTCATTTATTTTACATTTTTGGAGAGCATCATTGGGTTTAAAATTATAGTCTACTCTGGACTTATACCTTCCAGAATATTCTTCCCAAGTATATATTATGTCATTTCCTTTTAATTCGCTTAATATATTTGATAACCCAAATGAGTTTATTAGCTCCTCCATTCTTTTCAATTCTTTCCCATTCTTTTTTATTGGTTATTCTAGGCGGGAACCTATCTTTTATTTCATCTTCGACCATATTCATATCGCCCATAATTATAATTTCTTCATCTCTTTTTTTACTAGCCAATAGTTTTTCTATTGTAAAATCTATCAGGATTTTTCTTTCACGCTGATTGTTGGGAAAGTATAGGTTCACTAACTTTATTTTTTTATGTTCTGTTCTAACCAATGAAATGTTAATTCTTACGTCGAAGTATATTGATTTTCCCAATAATTTAAATCTGCTATTACTAATAATTGTCGCTGTATATTTTGACCAGGATACCATTCCGTTCCAATAGCTAGTCCAGAATGACTTATCTAAGGTTTTAATATTTATTTCTTGAAGGCATATTATGTCTGACTTTAACATTCTTTTAAAAAATGCAAAAACCCTGCTTTTTTTTTTTTGCTACAAGCTATTCCTTTCACGTTAAATGTTGATATTATTATATTATCCATTTTTTTCTTTTATATTATTTTTTTTTCTGTTTTTATGTTTTGTTTTTTTTTTCCCAGAAAATATTAAAGCATATGCTTTAAGTAAGGTCCATTTCCACTTCAGTAGAAATATTTTTCTCGAATTTACTCTTATTTCCTATCTATTTTTCTTTTTCTATCATTTTTTTTATACGACTTTTTCCACAACTGCTTCTGGATTTTCCTCTGTTTTTTCTATTTCATTGATTTCTCTCTGTTTAGGTATGTTTTTTAACTTAATTTTTTTCATTTTCTTATTTTTTTGGATTTTATTGAAAGTACTTTTAAAGTTACTGTTATTTTTTTTAAATTTAGATAAAATTCTTAGGGTCGGGCTTAAGTATAAATCTCTTCTTGATATATTAGTGTCTTATGAGTCTGAGTATACACATCCATCAGATAAGTTTTTTAAATATTTCACTTTTAGATTTTCTAAGCTAATAATTTCTTTGTTTATTATATTGTTAGATTATGGTGTCATACTTAATGGGGTGACCACGGTTTTTGAGTTTTCTTGTTGAGAAACTTTATCATTATTTTCTGCACTATCCGATTTGTCGTTAACATCAGTGGTATTTGTTTCACCCTCTATTATTTCATTTTGATCTATTTCATTAATAAATATTTTTTTTATGTTTTTTGAGGATGAAATCCTTGGTCTTATCAATTTTTTTTTTTCGATTCTTCGCACTGGTATTTCCAGTGGTCGATTTTTTTACAATATGTGCATATTGGTTGGGCCCCTTTCCACAGCAACAAAACTTTTACATCCATAATTTCCAAATATTTTGGTATTTAATTTTCTTTTTTTGTTTTTAGTATTATTTTAATGCTTTTGGATGGAAATGCGTTAATATTTTTATATTTTAGTGTAGTGATATCCATAACTTCTCCTATCTTTGAGAGTTCTTCGTGTGCTTTATGGGTTACTTCCCAAACACTTAAGCCGCTATATGATGGTATTTTGATTTTTTTAAACTATATTTAGTACTCTGTTGTCTCTAAGAGGTCCAATTTTTTTCTTTATAAGTTATATTGATCTTTTTCGTTAAAAATTTTTAAAAACAATATTTTACGACAGTTGTCTATCTCGAAACATGTTTGAATCTCCCCAAACTGAATTAGTATACTTTCAACAAAATCATCAATGCTTTCATTATTGTCTGTTAATTACAGCCCTAGTTTAAGCGTAGTCCCACCTAATCATGGGATTTTCCTTTTTATAGGCTCGTTCCCCATGGTCTTTTTAAACAAAGATACTCATATGAACTTATTTTCACTTTTTTTATTTTTATCAGGGGGTTTAATTCTAGAGTTAACTACGTTAGCCCAAGTTGAGGTTTGTTCCTTTTGGATAATTTTTTTCGTTGTATCCATTTTTTACTTTCGTTTTTCAAGGAAATATACTTTTCCCGTTATATTTTAATCAATTCAATCAGATTATTGAAGCATACATAAAGTTTATAATCTAGAATAAAAGTCTATGCATATAAACTAGATCTTATACCTTCAAGATAAAGTCAAGAATTTCAACATGTACCTCGTTCTAATCTCTTATCCCTCAGCCTTTACCCTTATCAAAAAATTTTTTTTTGTGCATATTTTATATCTATATTTCATTAGTAGTAATTAAATAAAAATTCATGGATCTATATTCCTTGACATTTTGAAAAGCTTAAAAAATTAGATATAAAAAAACAAACTATCAAATCACGATAATAAAATAATATAACCAAGGTCAAAAAATATGGATCATAAAAAAGAAATTTTCAGTCAACAAATAGAAATGGAACAAGAAAGGCCATGAGAAACGCCTTTAGTACTGATGTCATCTAGCAACGTATCTAAAGGTAGCGCGTCATATTTTTCTGGAAAATTCAAACTTGAGGGCCTTTAAAAATTCGATTGAACTCCACGAAACTTAAAAGATCTCACATATGGTGTGAAGCTGTATTTTTGGGAATGAATAAATTCGATTATAAACGAAAAATCTAAGATAATTTTCTTGTTTTCATATCTTTTAGAATCAGAGATGATGTGGTTTTCACCAATCCTACAGAAAAACGACCACTTTTTACAGATTTATTTAAATTACCAAGTACAATCCAGAAGAAAGTTCTCGGACCAAAATTTTGGTATCAACGCAAGATGGTTGATTATAAAATACTACCAGGAATCGAGGCCTATAATTAAATACGAATTCGGGTTTAAAAATCCAAAAATATACTCGTGTTATGGAAAGTTGACATTAGTAGACCGATTCATACGATTTCTATATAAAATTTAATTCCCTATTTAATTGTACTAGAGATAACCGAAAAATTGAAAGATTGAATCGACGCCCCACTCTTATTAAAAACTTTCTGTAGAGCATAAACGCATTAATTCTTGGCCGTCTCATATTAAAATCCAGATGAAAATTGATAATAGGTTTTCTAGACAAAATCACAAAAAAAAAACCATAAACTGTTTGTAAAAAAAAAAAAAATCATGTTCCATTTGAATTTTTAAATTGCATCACGCCCAAGAGGCTGGCTGATAACTTAATATATAAGCTCGCAGATTTGAAAGCGACCTCTGTATGTTCTGTGGCTAACGGCGACACATGGTCAATAACTAAACCAAATAGTACACTCCAGGAAAAGATTATACTCAATTATAGAAATGAAGTATCTTTTGAGTACCTATTTCTATACTTTATTTAATTTTTCTAATTCACTGATTTGCTTTCAAAATCTATTTATGTTATGGTAGTTTAAAAAATTTCGTAATAAATGACTGCCTAATTTATTTTGGGGCATTTGAGAATTTTATAGACAAAAAAATTTACAATTTGAAAAAAAATAATGGAGAAGACTTGAATTTTAATTTTATATAGGAAAATTTTTTTCTTGTCACTAATTGAAAATTCGATATCCAAAAAATGTAACCAAGTAAAATTGTTATCAATAAAATCCAAAAAAATTAACTAGATTTTTATCCCATCAATCCCCCAAAATTTTCTAAATATTAGACCTAAAAATCCTATAAATAGCCCAAAAATAGACTTGTTCAATAAGGAAATAAAATCAAAATCCAATTGTGTATAGAATAATGTATCCTGAAGGCCAAAATTAACTCTAAAATTTCATCGATAAAAGCAATTACACAAGTTTAATTTAAAAATTTAATATAAAATCAGGATATATACTATCTTCAAAATCCCCCAAGTGAGCATTTAAAATTTTTTTAGGAAAAAAAGACTGTGGAATACGAATATGAGTTGATTACAGAAAATTAATAGAAATCAATATTAAAATTAGTTATCCATTACCTATAATTTACGATCCATATGACCAAATCAAAAAAGAAAAGTTATTCAAAAAGCTATATCTAAGAGATACGTATATCCTATTTTGAATAATACCTGAAAATAAGTGATAAAAGGCGTTAATATACAGCTATAAACACCTCGAGCACCATTTCATTCCATTTAGCCTAACTAAATCATCATAAAATTTCTAATTTTTTATAAAAGGCGCTATTCATGAAGTTTTAGATTAATGCGCAATAGAATAATTGGGATATATCCTAACTTATTCAAGAGTATAAAAGAACACTTTATAAACATAAAAACTGTTCTAAAGAAACTTATAGAAAAAAATTTTTACCTTAAACTCGAGAAAAGTATGTTCCATCAGAGCCAAATAATTTTTTTTTGGGCACATAATTGCTGATAAATGGCAAAAGCAGATCGAGAAAAGATAAAAAATGTTAAATATTGGTTTAATGCTAAAAATTTAAAGTAAATAATTACATTCCCCGGTTTTATAAGCTGTTATGTGAAATAAATTACTAGAATTTAATTTCATCACCGCTAACATTACTATTCGATAAGAATAATCCAATTAACTGGAAAAATGATTTTCTGTCATATTTTGATGAGATAAAAAATATACTAATAGAACTACTGATTCTATTAGTACTTTGATCTTGAGAAATAATTTATAGTATAAACCAAAAAATTTGAATACGCTATGGGTTCAATATTATCTCAAAAGTACGTCGAAGATAGCCTACAGAAAATAGCATATATATCATAGAAATTTCAACCTGCAGAAATTAATTACGAATTATATGAATAGGAACTAATTTCTATAGTATCTTCTTTATAGGAATGGGAACAGTAATTAGAGGGATAGAATCATAAATTCGCTGTTCTCATAGGTCAAAAAAACTTATATTAATTCAAAGGAGCAAAAATCTTTTATATAAGACATAACAGAATATCTTTTTTGTTTTCAAAATATAATTATAATACTTTATATAGGCCAGTAAAGTTAGAGAAAAACTTTAAACCTCGAAAAGAAAGGCTGAATATCGAAGTAAACTCAGAAAAAGTCAAAAAAAATTGCTTGTCGAAACCACTAAAAATGAATAAATTACCCCATTATCAAATATAAACTGCGGCCAAATTGAAAAAAAAAAAACGATAGATCTAGTAAGAAAAACAAATTCCAGTAAATAATTTAATCACTTATAAGATATATTTTACTTTAATGACAGATGTTATATAACGAATCTTTCAGAAAGTAGATCATATAATCGTACCACTACTCCAGGTTAGCAGATCACTCATAAGGCTTTATTGGATAATCAAGATTATAAAATTAATCTAAATTATCCGGTTAAAACAAAATCTGTTTTGCTATATAATTTTTATTTATTTAACTTTGAATCTCTAATTCTTTCAATTTCTTAATCTTTTAGTTTTTGGATCGATTAATAAAAAATATTCTTATTAATACATAGCCTAACAGCCACGCAGAAAAAAAAATCAAATTAATATCGAACCTTCATTGGTTACAAAAAATTAATAAATTCATCAAAGAGTATATAGATTCTCTGGAAAATACTGTAGAACAAAAAAAAAAGGCACAAGAAACACGTTCTATTATATCCGCAACAGATTTCTAATAAACTATAGTCCTCTATCACATTAGATTTCATTGTGGGATTATCACCATCGGAAAATTATACCAAAATTCCTTTTATTTTAGACATATTTACTAAGATTTCAAGATAAATTTCCTTAAAAAAACTTCCAGACTATAAAATATACTTTATAATTGATTATCAAACACAGATTAAGAAATTATGTTTCCCATAAAGATTTATTATCTAAAATAAGCACTATTTTAACCTCAAAATCTTATAATATTATTCTAAAACTTCTAAAAGCAAAGACTAAATTGTTAAAAGGAACAAATAAACCAAATTCTAAATATATTTTAGACTTTAATATTGTACTATATTCTTACAGTTAGTAAAAATCGCATACAATATTTATGCACACACATCATTAAAATATTTACGATTAAATGAGCTTTATAATTATTATCCGAAATTTAAATCAACATAAATTTTTCATTAATCGTCCCAAATGCAGAAACTAGTATAACATAAATCCAAAAAACTCAGAAATTTCTGTATTCGAATCTTAAAAAATTTGTGGAAAAGAATAGATCCGATGTTTAATAGTTTAAAGAGGGCTTTTTATTACTAAATTCAAGGAACATAAATTTAATTTCATTAAAAAATTAGACAATAATTTTTTAGGAAAATTTAATTAATAAAGAAAATAAGGATACAAATTACAAAACAATATTACCGCATACGCTAAAAAAACACCCATTATTCCGCATATAACTTTTAGAAGAAACAGAGATTAACCCATTAATTGAAAGGAAAAAATGAAAGTATTATACAATATCAAATTTCATATGATTCACAAATAATCAAAGAAATTATCAATTCACGATTGCACAAACTAAAATAAAATATCTTGTATTGTACGAAGGAAACAGCTATCATGACAGAAATACTTTGAAGAGAACTACTATTAAAAACTTAGATTTAATCAATAAATTATGCCAAAATAAACCCTCTAAATTACATTATCTAATTTTAATACAATTAGGAAAAAAAATTACTAAAACCAAATCCACTTTAAATAAAAAAAGAATTAGAATCAAATTCTCTGGAAATAAACATGAGACCTTTTATCTAAGTATTTTGATGATAATTAAAATAAAAAAAAAACCATCACCAGCCCACACTTCATTTTCACAAAGCTATTATATAGATTTGAGGCTGCTTAAGCAAAGCTAGGTCCGCACGGGAAATAAATATATGGTAATTTACAATTTTTCGGAAGGTCTAAAAGATGGGGTAGGCCCCCCACTTCGGTACCCGGACCATGTATATTATCTTAGAGTATACTAACTGGCGGGGTCTTCGGATTTTGATCCTCCTCGTAGTTCGCATCCGCAGGAGAGGAAGTGCGGGAAGGTATAAACTTCCTTAGATCAATAGCGGATTAGTTCGAGTGGGGAATCTAGAGAAATAGGAGGGAGGATAAGCTGAATAGGCACAAGGGGCGCTAGTCCTTGGAGGATTTTTTTTTCATAAGGTTTCAAAATTTTATTTTTAAAAGCGCCATCTATAGGATAGGTTGCTCTACCGGGGATTGACCAGGTAGGAAAAAAGAAAAAATATAATTTTAGCCAAAAGAAATAAAAGCGTTAAAAAGACCTGGAGCCTCATATCATGGCCTTTCCGCCTATATATAGGCTCCGGAAATTATTTAAATAATAAAAGAAGTTAAACAGAACAAATTTTTCTTTTTTAGGGCGAATTAAATACTGTCTGTCAATTTCCAGGCGTCTATTGGGAAAATCCAGAAGGTTTCGTGGAATTCACCGACAAATTCAAGATAATTATAAATAACAAAAATAAAATTTTTTTAGTCTGTAATGAGGGGATTAATTTAATGGGCGCAATTCCTATGTCTCAATCGTAAAATAAGAATTTAGACCTTCAGTTACATTTTTTATATAGAATATCCGTATTATAGTCACAATTGATATTAGTGACTTTGAAATCTTAAGATAATAAGCATATTTAGATTGAGATTTGTATAAAAATAAGGGAATAAAACTTTATTAGATTTTTGACTTGTTGTTGAACAGAATAGTCCTGTATGATAAGGATTATGCTTTCTTTATATATGTGATGACTAAACATAGTAAGAATGGATTATCAGTATTCATTGGTCAATGGGATGTAGGTGGTGAGACAATGGAATTAATTGTGAATAACGTGGGAAAATCTGTATTTATTATAATTGTTTATGACAATTCGTATTACATATTTAACTCTCTAGAAAGAAAGTATCAAGAATTTGAAGCTATGGTTAAACTTCGTTTAATATTCTATAAGATAATGTTTTTTTGTTTAGTTTTTGGTACAAATAATGCTATTTAATAGATTTTATTATTATTAAAAGATCAGAATTCAATAATAAAATCCTTATTATTTATACTTATATTTAAAATTATAATATATATTTTTAAAAAATAAAATCGAATCTCAGATTAATTCCTGATTAGATTAATCAAAATCACGTTGGAAAAAATATCTATCCAATCGTTTCCATAATTAGATTATTTGATATTTGCATATTATTATATATGCAACAAAGACTAGATATATAGACAGAATCTTAGCTATCCCAAAAGATAAGGATAATATTTTCAACATATATTCTTACCTTAGTCTCTCAGTACTTGTCCTTGACATAACTTATTCTTATTATTAATTCTTAAAAAATGATTTTTTTTAGGGTAATTATGAGTTTTAATCACATTTTATAGATATTAAATAATAAAGCTTATTTTGATTTATGTCAAAGATAGATTGAGGAGTTTTTAATTTCCACATATCTAAAATAAAGATATTGGTCATACTTTTTTTTTTATAGTAATTGTGGTTTTTAAAATAATTTCAGATTTAATCATTGTTCATATAATATTTAATTAGTATTAATCTTAAATAATAAAGTAGGCTAATAAGAGAATAAAAAGGATATAAGAGCAATGTATAAAAATGTAGTTGTATAAAATGAATTATTTGAGTTAGATTAAATCATTAGTCTAAGATAACTATTGTATCTATCATTTTAGAACACCATACTAAAATAAATAAGATATACACAAATTCGGATTCACCTCGTAGTGATCAGAGTCAGAATAATCGACGGTATCATTCAGTATTTCTAAAAATTTAGGGATTGGATTTATCTTTAGTTTTTAATAATCCATAAAGATTATAAAAATAATTTTCCTTTAATCATCGTTATTAGTTTAACATTTTACAATTAATAGAGCTCTTTAGAGCGAAAAATAATTTATATTAAACGATGAGAGGTGACATATTAAGTGTTATCATCTTATTGGATAAAATTAAAACGAAAATATAAAGCCAATAAAATTAAAGTAAATAAAATGAACTATAAAAAATTTTATGGTATAAACTGTAAAGTACGCAGTAGTGATATCCTTATCATCTTTGAGCAAATGTAAAATGGGTGTAGTGGGTGCAACTTAAAATATCTGCTCTCTGATGTATAATGTTAGAATTAATCTTTGCTCTAAAGAGCTCGATTAATCCATATTATACATCAGAGAGGAGACATATTAAGTTACTCCAAATTATAAAATCGACTCGGTCAAGTTATTAGAGGAATTTCTTGTGATTCGATAGTATGTATCGAACATAGCATAGCTCAACCAGAAGGCGTGCGAAACTATTTCATCAGCTGATACCCCTGATTTAGCTGCTAATGTTGCTTCAATCGCTCTTCCTTTAGGTATTAGTGTATCCGGGACGCGGAGTATTGATTCAGTTATTGATCTTATGTATCTTGAAATTCTATCTACTGACAGCAGCTTTTCTTTGTTTACAAACCTCAAAAATCTGTTTACAACCCACTTGCTATTGTGAGTATTTGGGGTTGGGCAAAGTTATTAGCTACCTTTTCCTTGTAAACTGAGTACGCCAGTACTGGGAATAGGATTTGGTCTGTGTGAGGAGCAATTTGACAGGGCTTTTCTATCGGTCGGCCAGCGCGATTTTCTTTGGGAGCTACAATAACCAAATATAGAACTCCTTGAGTAACGTGGCTTTGCTCGTCGTCGATCCTATATTTGTTGATTGGCCTTAGGAATCCGGTTACTGATAGAAGACAAAATAGATTGGCCGTTAATCGCTTGACTGTGAGGCCAGATGTGGGACCCCACTCTTTGAACGTATCCAATACTGGTGGTATATCTAGTACCGTTCTAACAAAAGATACTATTGAGGCATCATCTAATGTCTTTGTAAACTCGGAAAGCATTGTATGGCTCGACAATTCTGCAGAGGTTTCAGCTAGATTCAGCAGTGCGGATTTATAAGCCTTTATATATCCGGCTTTTAACTTGTCTATAGTATAGATCTCGGCCAGAAAGTTGATGATCTGCGGTGCTGAAATGGCTGTATTAAATTCACTTGATATTCTCCAGTCTAAAAAGCGCTTTTGAATAGAATTGTATCTCGAACGACGTCTGACACGTCGTTCGTTTGAAAGGATACAGTCAACGGCATAAGTTCCAAGACCTTGGGTTTCGAGGAAACGCCGCTGATCCTCCAAGCCATCAAGCTCCAGTGCTTGTTTTCCAAGAGCGGAGACTTTCCGCTTTTGGGATCTGGCACTACTGTTGTTGCTTGCAGTAGTAAA
Source organism: Smittium culicis (assembly GCA_001970855.1). Taxonomy (NCBI): domain Eukaryota; kingdom Fungi; phylum Kickxellomycota; class Harpellomycetes; order Harpellales; family Legeriomycetaceae; genus Smittium; species Smittium culicis. The sequence continues at coordinate 204,967 of LSSN01000002.1, forward strand.
GGTTGGGACACAGAGAGAGACATCAGAACCGGGAACCATGTGGCCGATTTCCACATTGGCTTAACTAAAGTCATCGTTATTCGTTCCCTGCGCACCTTCTGCACGGTTTGCGCAATCAGATTCCAAGGCGGGCACGCATAAGGGTTTTTGAACCCCGTTCATTTGAACGCTAGTGAATTATGTCCCAGAGCTTGGTTGTCGATGAACCAGCTGTAGTATTTCTTTGTCTTCTTGTTCATCCGGGAGGCAATAGATCCACGTCGTGTGGGCCATACATGAAGTTCAGTGTGTCGAATGTCTCCTGAGACAGATAAAATTCGGTTTGAGCTGTCAGTCTGCTCGGAGCATCTGCTGGATTGAGTACTGATATAACATAAGTCACTTGAGGACAAGTATTGGTCTTCAATCAGTGTGACCAAATTTTCTCGGCTATTCCGAGCAGTTCTGGGAAAGTCGTTGCTCTGAATTTCTTTACGTACGATAGTGTGGTTGTGTTTTCCGAGTAGACTAACACTGCCCGTACGAACACACTCTTTAGCTTGAGTGCATACAAGACCGTCATCAGACTCTTGGCGTTTATGTGCATCTTTGCCTCGGATTGTATCCATGATCCTGAGTATGTTTGATGGCCTACCAAAATCCCCCACGCTGAATCGCTGGAGTCCGATAAGATATCCAATTCCGGGGTCTCTGGAAAGAACGAGAGATCGTTACATGGTTTCAGCTGGTTCTTCCAGAAAAATAGGTTCTGGATGGCTGTGCTCTTCAGTTTCACTGTCGAAGTCCATGATTTAAATATCGACAGGGAGTAGTTCTTGAGCTCCAGAAGTCGTCGAAGCATTATGCGGCCAGTTAGGAGAGCGATAGATATTGCTTGAGCTTTCCCAATAAAGCTCGCCAGACATCTCAATGTCGTCTGGACAGCATTCAAAAGTTTGCTGGCCTCGCGCCTAAGATCCCAGATCTTGGTTGTCGGAACCTTCAGTGTCATTTCCCGGGTGTTTATTACGATCCCCAGATGTGTGATAGATTGTGATGGGGACGTAGTTGATTTCTCGTCGTTGATCTTGAATCCAAGCTCCTGGAGCTTGGAGTATATGCCGTGTGTTATTTTCGCACACGCCTCTTTGGATTCTGCCATGATTAGTAGGTCGTCCAAATATGATGAGATTCGCATTCCTTGGGACCTGGCCAATTGTAAGACATGGCAAAGAATTTTGGTGAGAACCAACGGGCTCAGTGATAACCCGAATGGTAGGACCCGAAACTGGAAACAGCGGCCATTCCAATGAAAGCGTAGGCACTTCCGACACTGCTTGAATACCAGGATATGCATGAATGCATACTGTAGGTCGAGGGACGTCAAATAATCTTTACTGAAGACCATGCCGTAGATGGAAGACAGGGTCTCCATCTTGAAGTTCTGCTCCTCCATATGTTGGTTGAGCTTGCGAAGGTCTAATACTGGTCTGAGGCCTCCAGTTTTTTTCGGGACCGTGAAAATCTGGTTGTAGAAGCCTGGATCCTTGATGATATCTCCTCGATTGCTTTCTTGGCTAGGAGTGATGTCACTTCGTCCGTCAAAACTTTGCTGACCTCCCGGCTCAATTTCGTATCAAACGACCTCAATCCCGGAGTGGGAGAGTGGGGGGGGGGGGGG
>LSSN01000003.1:5929-16658 GCA_001970855.1 Smittium culicis
TGTTAAACTAAAATATTGATAATGTATAGAATAAAGTATAAGTCGTATTTTATTTTCTTAAAAAAAGAGGTGCTTTTCTTTAAGATTAATTTTTCACTCTTTTGTACGCGTAAACTATTTGATGTTCAATTGGCTAGTAATGTTTATTCTGATTGGCTGCTATAATTATTATTCTCAACAACATATATTTTTCATCTGATATGTTATAGTTATACATTATGACTTTTTTATGTACACTATATATTTATTGCTGATATGTTACTACATTCTTTTTTGCACTTTAACCCAATTTTACCAGCTCTTTTTTTTACATGAACGAAATACTGTAAAACTATTTGATAAAAAAAAAAATTAACCAATTTCATTTGTGATTGTTTTTGCAGGGAATTTTATTTTAGCAAGTAAGATTATAGAAGGAATGTTAATTGTCCAATAATTAGGGTTAATCACCATTCATGCATTAACTGCTAATTATTGGCCAGATTTATAATTTGATACTTTTACACTTAACTCTTTATGCTTAAAAGTGCTCTCTTCATTAAGAATCTCCCATTTTTTGCAAATATGCAATTTAATTTGATTATTTTTGCAAATGTGCACTTAATTTTGATTATTTTTGCAATTTTCCAATGAAATTTTGACTATTTTTGAAACTACCTCAAAATTAAATCTTTTGAAATAATCTCACATACATAATTTTTTGCTTATGTATCAAATCTGATGCGCATTCGCTGAGTCTATTAATGGAAAAAATATTAAAAAGTTTAATAATTCTTCATTGAAAGATTTTATGAAAAACTGATGCAATTTCATTTAATTTAGTATAGCTTTATAATGGCGGTTTTAATTATAAATTAATTTAGACGAAACTTGTATAGTTTTCATTGGTAACTAATAAGATTTCTTGATCTATAAAAAAAATATAGATAACCAAAAATTCATCAGCTATACTACGTAAATATTTATGATGTAAAACTGCTATTTATTCTCTGTAATTATAAAATTCGGCGTCAAAAAAAATTTAAAATAACTTTTTCAATAAATATTAAAATTTACATAATTATAGATGGTAGCTATTAATGAAATAAAATAGTCAGTGATCTTAGTTCCAAATGAGAAATAAAATTCTAGAACTAAATGAAGTTTCACTTTATAAAAATTTAATATTAAAAATAAAACTGAGTGAAAATCGTTAATAAATGCTTATACTTAAATTTATAAAAACATACTTCTGAGAAAAAGGAAGTATAAGTGGATATTTTTTCAAAAATAATTTAAACAGTTTATATATTAAGATTTATGGTTAGTAGTCGTTTGAAGCAGATTGAGATTGGCGTTCTCGCAATCCGGCTTGTTGAACTCTGTTTTGAGCATCTAATTTAGGGCAATTGATTATTCTGTGACCAAGTCCACCACAAAAAGCACAGCCCAAAGTACTATCAATTTGACCAGAAGAAAATTTAGCTGATGGATCATGTATCGAATTTAAGAAAGGAGGAATATTTTGGTTGGCCTCTTTAAGTAGGTGCTTTAAATCAAGTAATGTTTGGTCTGATGAATTCATGTTGATAAAAGTAGTTGCTAATCCTGTTTTACCTGAACGCCCAGTTCTTCCTATTCTATGAACGTAATCTTCAATATCTTTAGGCATGTCAAAGTTTATAACATGCTGTATAGCAGGAAAATCAAGACCTTTTGAAGCTACATCGGTAGCAACAAGAACGTCTTTTTTTGACGCGCGGAATGAATCGATAGCATAATTACGCTCATCCTGTGACTTACTTCCATGAATGGACACCGACTCTACTCCTTTCAAAAGTAAGTATTCCATAATATTATCTACATCTGATTTATTTTCTGCAAATATCAGTACTGGTGGAGGTGTCTTTTGGAGACAGTCAAGAAGATATGCTATTCGATCCTCCTGTTTTACATATTCAACGTTTTGGATAACGTCAAGACTAGCAGCACCTGAGCGACTTACATTAACAATAACCGGTTTAACAAGAGCTGACTGGGCAAATTCTTGAATTTTGGTAGGCATAGTTGCCGAAAATAAGAGAGTTTGTCTTTGATGCTAAATGTTATAAATAAAATTAAGGATAAATCTGACTGAAAAGAAAGAGAAAGCATAAAAAGAGAAAGAAATTGAATTACTTTGAAAAAGGAAAGAATATTTCTAACATCGTCTTCAAATCCCATGCCAATCATGCGATCAGCTTCATCCATACACAGATATTTACAGTTGTCAAGAGTGAATTTTTTTTTATTAAGCATGTCTTGTAATCTACCAGGGGTAGCAACGACTATGTGAAAACCAGAGGAAATCGTATTATATTGATCTTGCATTGAAATCCCGCCGATACACAATAGCGAGCGGATTTTAGGGAGTTTATTAGAGACTAAAACCTCTGATATTTCTTGGATAGCATTAAAAGTCTGTTGTGCTAATTCTCTGGAGGGTGATAAAATCATGCCTACTGGACCTTCGCCGCCTTGTAAAGGGAGTTTTGTTTCTTCCTCTAAAGATATCATAATTAAAGGCAGCGTGAAGGCAAGAGTTTTACCCGAACCTGTAAAAGCAATTCCTATCATATCACGGCACGATAAGCTATCAATAAAGCAATAAAATAAATTAAGATAAAATATAAGATGTAAAGAATAAAAGAATAGAAATATTGAAACGATAGGGAATTTTAAAAAAGCAAGTATTTACGCTATTGGTAATCCCTGCATTTGAATCGGCGAAGGTGTATGAATATTTTTATCAGATAGGTAATCGAGAATAGGCTTAGGGAAGCGCATAGATTTAAATGTCAAATGAGGACACGGAATGTCTTCTCCATCTACAATTATTTTTAATTTCGAGCGCAAGCTCTCGGCTTTATCTCCAGGAACATTTCTTAATCTTTTAAAGGGTCTCCAACTATTTGATATTAATAAAAATTTTCAACCGAATCAGTGTGTTATGAATCAAATAGGAATAGGAATTAAACTCTACTGGTAGAATAAACTGTATGTGATTATGTAGAACTAACCTTGATTTTAAGGGTTCGGTATATTTAACACCTTTGGCGATTTCTGATACTGATGATAGCTGTTTTTTTTGCGTAACTGCTTTTAAAATTGCTTCCTCCTCTTCTTTGATTTTTTCATATTCTGTTTTATCTATTATTGATTAAAATTAATGTAAAAAATATATATAACACGTAAATGCTTGGATTGTATATGATATAATATTCTAAATATAAATAATTAATACCTTTTATAATATGGCGTCTTTTAAGATCAATAGTTTGATCAAGCAGACTTACATTGGATTTGGGTCCAACGAAGTAGCTTTCGTTCTTAGGCTGGGGTATGTCAGATACTACCTGCTTCTTTGGATAGTTCAAATTTAGCTTCCTGTAAACATTATTTATTTCGTAATCTTTTCTTTTTTTTAGGGGAACATAATCTTGTGCATTATTTTCCGAGTCGGATAAATCTAAAATCGAATCTCCCATGCTTGTAAATTCGTTAAAACACAGTAGCTGCAAGTGGGCATAAAAAAAAAACAAGATACTTTAGTTGAAGGAGAAATTGCGAGTTCCAAAATGCCAAACTGTGAATAAAATGTATTTGTGAAATAAAAGTAAAAATAGTAGAAAGTACTTACTTTTGCAGCTATTGGAACGCTTTTAGACTACTTTACCTGTCCAACTAGCTATTGAAAATATAAAAGAATTCTAAAAATCGAAGAGTAATTGGCTTGATTCGTAAAATCTACAAATAGGTTTATTTCAACTAAATTTGAAAGCTTGAGAGCAAATCGATTTATTGAAGCGCAATACCAGAAACAGGGAATCGTCTCTAATTTTTTGGGAGATCCAACCAATGATCAGATCCAGAATCAGGTTAGCAGCCAACAATACTTCTCACAATTTTGCCAATTTAAAATATTAACCTTTCCACAAACTATGTACTGGCTTTGATCTACCTATTGTAGCCAACAGCATACAATAAAAATAATTTATATTCCGAAACTTGCTAAAAATTGACTTGTTGAATAGATACAACAAATAGTTGACCTGGTTTTAAATAAAAGACGAATCAATATATTCTTTCATTTAAAAGCCTAGATAGAGAAAAAGTTAAAAGCAAAACAAATAAAAAACAAATCATTCAAGTAAATAATAAAAAATATTCACACTGAGCTGAAAAAACAAGTAATTATATTCATGTATTTGTAGACCAAAAGTTGTACCAAATATGAAATTAAACGCATTTAAATTTTAAACTTAACGCAGCATAACAGGATTAGAATAAAACAAAACAAATTTATAAATTTAAAAAATATTCTTAAAATAATCAAACATTAATGTTATATAGCTTAATTGTAATAATTAGTAACAGAGATGATGTGAATAAATTATAGCTAATATCAATGATGCAATATTTGGAATTATGCTTAGATCTTTTAGCTACTTTTCTTATCACAGATAATAATAATGTGTTTTAACTATTTGAAGATTTAATGGATATAACTTGGTTAAAAATATTATTAAATTTCGAATATTATAGCAGAATAAAAAAAGATGACTATCAATATGCTATCAGAAAAGGGTATCATTAAAAAAATATACTAGAGATTTTCTTCTAAAGCTAATTTATTTCTATGAAAATATTTCAAATATGCAGATTAGATATTTAACGGAAATAATCTTCAAATAGCATAACAATACGCATTGAAGTAGAATATAGCGTTTTTTTTGCGAGTATCAGGATATTTTTTTGTGAGTTTATATATTATAAAATAAATAATTATTAAGAATCGGATGGTGTTAAAGTAAAATAATTTTAGTTAAGGTATATTAATATTAAGCATTTGAATTATTTCTGATAAAATTCTACTGCGTTCGTGCATTATTCATCATTTGGTGGCGATGATAAGCTACTCTTCTAAAGTCAATAACTTCGTTTACTATCATTGATTTTACATTTTGGATGTTGTTGATAGCTTCGAATGAAAAATCAAATAGCTCTGGGCAAGTTGGCTAATAAATTATATTTATTAATAAAGCTTTTTAAATTCGTAATTAATTATATAAAGTGTATTATCTAGCGTATTTTTGAGCTTTTATAAATAATAAATCGTATATATACAGACAAAGATTGTTTTTAAATTGTTCATTTACACCAGAAAAATTATTTTTGCCAATTGTGCTATAAATAAAAAAAGCCTTACCTCATCATCAACATCATGATATAATGAAAGATATGGATGTTCGAGAGCTTCCACGACGTCAATACGTGTTGTAGGATCAAAATCAAGAAGTTTTTCAAGCAAATCAAGAGCTTTTTTCAGTAAATTTTTTTAATGAAAATATATTGAATTGTTAGTATATTTAATTTTTACAAGTCTTAATAATGATTTCAGCGAAAAATAATGAATTTTGATTTCAGTAAAAAAAAATTAAGAAATTTAGCTTTTTTACCATTTTCAGAAGCCTCTGGGTATATTGTCGAGAAGGGTATTTTAGGCATAGCTGGCAATGATCGGATATACATTTGTGCCTTTTTATTCAAAAAATATAGAAAATATAATAGATACCAACAAGATAAAAGAAAAACTATCCCTATTCAAATATTTAGCAATAAAAACTTATAAAATATTAGTAATTCCTTACCCTTTCACTCCCGATTCTAGATAAAGTATCATCATCTGGTGTACCAAGAACGTTTAAAATCTGATTTAGCTGATCAACATCTATTTAAATTTTTGTAAATAAGAGTGAGTAAAAGCTAACATTAATATTTACAATCCGTTTTGGCAAAATATATGATATAAAAAAGCTTTTAGATAATAGAACATTATTAAAATTTACAGTCTCTTCCTTTAAATAGAGCTTTTCCTCCTAAAAGCTCGGCTAGAATACAACCTACAGACCACATGTCAACTAGAAATTCGAGGAAGAAAAAAATAATAGTCAGTTATGTTAAATAGCTATTAATTAACTAAAATTAAGGGCTTTAAATATAGATATAATTATGGTGCGATTAATTACTAGCTTTCGTGTATGACTGGAAGGAAAGCATGATTTCAGGCGCTCTGTACCATCTAGTTGCAACGTACTCTGTTAAAAACCCGATGTTTGCATCGGGCTGGTCTGAATAACCTCGAGCAAGACCAAAATCGCAAATTCGCAAAGAACAATCAGCGTTAACTAGCAAATTCCCTGGTTTAAGATCCCGATGGAGTACGTTTGCTGAATGGATATATTTAAGGCCCCGGCATATTTGGTATATAAAATATTGATAGTGAGGATCAGTTAGTGATTGCCCAGATTTGATTATCTGGTGGAGATCAGCTTCCATAAGTTCTTGAATCAAGTATCTATTAGATATAAATTATTTATAATAAAGATAGGTATTTATGGGGGAAAAGTATAAAAGTACTAATGAAATTACACTTCATTAAATCCTCTTCTATCTGCTATTTCAATGTTCAAGAGAGAAATAATCTATTTATTATATAATAATTAGAGATTAGTCAATGATTTATTGGTAATGATATCATAGACGTATATATAAATGAAATTAATAGATAATTTTTAAAAACCAACTAAAAGTATAAAAAAAAATCTATAAACATCAGCTTTTGATTTTAACTAGATTTGAGAAATGTTGTATAAGAGATAATATGTATATATAATTAAATTTTATTTCTTACATTGTCGTGTCCTTCGAAGTGGCGGAGAACTTTTATCTCACGTAAACAGCGCTTTGCAAGAATTTCTTTTTCAGAAACTCGAGTTACTTTTTTTATTGCTACCATTTGCTTAGACTCTCTGTGCTCTGCTTGGCACACAAATCCGTAGGCACCTTGTCCTATGTCTCTAACGATCCTATATGATTCATCTAGCGAAGGGGGGAGTCTAATTTTACTGGCGCTCATTTTTACTTGGTGCTTTATATATTCCTTTTAATTGTTTTGCAGTATTAAGAGATATGAATAGATAATGATATACTATATAATATAATTATCTACCGATATTTGAGTTTTGTTTTATGAGTGCTAGTAAAAAGAGAAAGGTTATATGTTTTTTATTGAGTAAAATTATTGCAGGTATACAGATATATTCTCTTTTTGTGAAATAGTATATATAACTATCTTTTGATAAACGAAGAATTCAAAACTGCTAGGGAAAAAATCTTGCCAAATTAAGCTTTTTTTTTTTATAGGTTTAATAAAAAATAGTTGAAAATAGCGGATATTACAGATTTATCAATCGGCTTTATCCAAAAAAGCGCAAACGATCAAACCTAATTTTATAAATATATATTTACCAGTTTTTGGAAAGTTTAGCGAAAATAAACCCGAGATGATAGATATACAATTCGATGAAACTTTTGATATTTAAAATACGAGAAATAAAAATTAGTTATTTGCTTATTATTTGCGTTAATGCCAAAAGAATTACAAATTTTGTCAGATATCAGTTATTAGCTCTGGATTTATGTGCCATATTGCGTAAAAACTCCTATTATACATATATGATTCGTAGATTTGCCCCATATTACTCGGTATTTTTTTTATCGACAAATTTCGTTTGTTCTAATATTAGATTATCACAGCCTTCTATTTTTAGCGCTTACAAACGTCATTTTATATATAAGCGTATCAAGCCGTTTTCGAAGTGAGCTTCAAGTACCAATAAGTGTCGCTGATAAAGAAATGTATTTTATAAAATATTTATTGGGTATTTATTGGGTATAACAGCGCTGGCTTAAAATCTTGAAACTCATATCATTGATTACACTTATTAGCAATACAATATAAGTATAAGTCTGTTGGCATAGATATCATTACTATTTGTAGTAAATTATTAATATAATTTAAATCAAGGGATATTCTTCATTAAATTTTTATGGCGCAGCAAAATAGCGTTTGATTTATTAGCATTTTATATATCAAAGATTGAGAGGCAATAAATAGTTCAAGAACGCTTTTATAGTCTAGCTTTATTATCTTGGATAATCCTTAAGCGTCAAACCCATTAACTGGGTTTAATAAATATTTATTTCTATATATTTGGAAACTGTGTATGAAGGTGCCTTTATATAGCCTATGAATTAGGAAATTTAAAATTTACTAGATGCTATTATCCAATTACAACTTTTTACAACTTTTTTGCAAGAGAAATTCAAATGCTGTGTAAACTGTTATCAAATTAGCCATTGGTGATATTGTGTAAAATAATTATTCAATCCAATAGCATTAAGCAATAGCAAAGTGGCTTTAACATAAAAAATCATAAATTTTGAATAAAAAATTATTTCAAATTTAAATTTATATTAGCTAAAAAAATAGGTGAGTAAAGTATTGGGAAACAGCTCTTATCCAATTTCTACAACTGTAACGCTGTGGTTGTTGGCCTATAGATTATCATATTCCCATCCAACGATCTATCACCCTATCACGGACAGCGACTGATTAATGATCTACCTAAATTGCCCAACAGAAATATATTTGAATAATATAATACCGAGGCATTATAAATCATTGGCTAAGCATTCACTGGTAGCAAATAATAAATATACGTAACAACCATAAACGAATCAATAATTTTGCATTTTTTTATAGCGTTGTACAAGAACGAATTAATCCTTTCCCATCAACAGCCCTATTATAAATCGAATATATTGACTCGTATATGATATAAAAGTACATATACTATTTGCTGCTAAAGCAAAATAAAATAATAATTTTAAGGCCATAGATTTGGAGTGTTTTAATTGAACGCAGTTGGTTAAATTTATTAGACCATTAATCAGCTACTATTTGTGAGTAGGTTTGCCCTTTCACTGACAGTAGACTATTATTGGTCTACCAAATAAAACTAAATGCCTTTAATAAAAATAGTATAATTCCGAGGCACATATAATTGTTCGTTTGCCGATTTATAACAGCAAATAATAAAACTGATTTATAATCGCTAGCAAATAATTAAGCTTTATTTATAGAGACCATTTGACACGAAAGTTTTAAAAATAGCTTTGTGATTATATATCCCTTTCCGGCGCCAACGCTATGTAATTTTTTTAAAATTCATAATTGGATAAGCATATTAAAATTCATATTCTATTGAATAAACCAGAGGTAAAAACCTATAAAATATCATCGTTCTAAACTAATTTATCATTTTTTCGTTTGGTTGGATAAATTTTGTAGCTCAAATAAAGCCAACTGCCCTTGAAAGAGTTATCGATTTAATACCAAGTTTATTATTTGCTGCTACTCAACACTAAGCCAAAAATATAATTAACTTCGAAATGTATTTATTTTTATCAGTCGATTATGCTACATTTACTAGATTAATAACATTCTAAAAACCCTTGAAAAGATTAACAAGATTTAAATATTTATATCGATACGAAATTTCGCTGGCGTGATAAAGTGATTAATGTGTTCATTCGTTAACTTGTTCACTTAAAGATAATAAGAATATTCAGCATAAAAAAAAGTTTATTTATTCTAAAATTAAAATTAGCTACTGTGATATACACAAGAAAAAAAAAAATAATGACAGCTCTCGATATATAAAGGGTAAATTTTTGAAAATAAATCTAATTACTTTGTAACTCATTTTGCGATCGGAATTAATATACTTACTTTGTGATATAGGGATAATTTAAGCTTTTAAATATTAAAATTACAATACAGTTTTTTCCATAATCCATTATTAACAAGAAACATAGTATCATTATAAAAACTTTATAATTTTATAAAAGACTACATACATCTAGATTAATCAGTTTTTTATTGTAAGAAATAAAATAAAAAGTAAAATAATAACATAATATGCCAGATCAACTTTCGTGCATATAATTATGGACTTTTATCTTTTTTTTTCTAATATTAATTTTAACTAAATAGTTTGAGTCTAGTAAAAAATATCTTTAGAAAAAGCTAAAAAAGAAGATGAATTTTTTTATTATTTTGCAACTTGAATAAAAGTTGGCATTTTATTTTATTTTATTTTATTTTGAGATTTATTATACGTGTAGAAAATCGTTGGAAGCTTTTACAAAATCGATTGGTGCACCCAGTAGATTATTCATAATATTCAGCATTAGACTTTATAAACGAAAAGAGCTTATTTATAATTTTTTATCAACTGCGTACTTGGAAAAAAATTTTTATTAGTTATACTATTTCTTTCTAATAAATTGCACAATATTTAGATTATAGAATTATTTTTGCTTTTTATGCAGTATAATTTTTAATCATTTATATTGATTTTTTAATCATATCAATTATATTAAATAAACACCAGAATTACAATTATTATTAGTAAAGAGGAATGTATAAACCCATTAAGTTTTTCTTTTATTTTATTGATTATATAGATATAGCTTACGTGAGAGTATTGAACAATATATAAGCATGTTGAATATAGTATAAATTTTATATTTTAATATCTAGCGAATATTTTGTTTTGGTTTTTATGGTTTTAGAAGCTTTAATTTTAATTTATTTAATTATTTTTGCAAATGTGATTATTCTTTATTTCTTATTTTTTAATAAATATTCAAGATTGGTGAGCTATGCTTTATATTAATCGAATAAAAATAGGATAGAATGTGATATACTGGAAGAAAATATCAATAATCAAAATTTTTGAGCATGTATAATTCAGCTATAAAACAATTGGATATAGCAGGGAATGATAAAATATTAACGAAA
>LSSN01000004.1:0-23883 GCA_001970855.1 Smittium culicis
CCGCTAATTCAGGTGTATCATCAGATGAGATAGTTGCCCATGCCTTTTGGTCAAACTACTCGATCTTTGATACGTATTATCGACTCACAAGGAATTCTTCTAATAACTTGACTGAGTCGATTTTATAATTTGAAGTAACTTAATATGTCTCCTATTTGATGTATAATGTTAGAATTAATCGAGCCCTTTAGGGCGACGATTAATTCATATTATACGAAAATAGGAGACATATTAAGTCCCACCCACCGTCCCATTTACCTTTGCTGAAAGATGATAAGGATATCTCTAAACTGTACTGCACAGTCTTTAACATAAAATTTTTTTTTTTAGTTCAATATTTCACTTTATTTTATTGGTTTAGATTTTCGGTTTAGTTTTACCCAATAAGATGGTAACACTTAATATGTCTCCTATTTTCGTATAATATGAATTAATCGTCGCCCTAAAGGGCTCGATTAATTCTAACATAAAAATCTCAAACAATAGTTGCCAATTATGAAATTTGCTAGAATTGACTATAGATAGAAAGATAGACCTTAATTCCCTTATTATTTAAAATATAATATTTATATTTTTGTATAATTGATAGTAATAATCACTATGGAGTTAACAACATTTTTTGTAACAGCGATTTCTTCTACTGTACTGTACTTTATGCTACAAGGCTCTTTTAAGCAGCCAAGAAAGATACATCGCAAAAATGTTGTTATATCTGGCGCATCTTCGGGAATAGGAAAAGAAACTGGTAATTTTAAAAGTCTTAATACGTTTTTCTTTTGCACAAACTTTTATTGTCTTTTTTTTATACGATTCGACAAAAAAATTCAGCTTTTTGACTTTTATTTTTGACATCAATTATTCTTAATTTGATAACAAATCTGATTTTTATAATGATATAAGTTTATTCCGATTTTATTTGCTACTATGAACTAATATTTATAAATTTACATTTCGTAACTTTTTTATCGTTACTATAAAGCACTCGAGTTTGCAAGACAAGGATCCAATTTGGTACTAACTGCAAGGCGTCAAGACGTTCTAAATCAAGTCGCTGAGGAATGTCGTTCAATTAACAAATCTATTAAAGTTATTACAGTTGTTGGTGATGTCACTGACGATTTAGTTCAGAAAAAAATATTGTCAGATTCGTTGGCAGCTTTTAGCTCTATAGATTTTCTTGTTTTGAATGCAGGCGCAATATCGGTAAACAGTGTAGAAACTATACTCGATATAGACAATCAAAATATTCAAAAATTCGATGAATCTTCAAAAAAAGAACTCCAACAAATTTCCAACGGAAATAGCTCTGTTAAGGCTGCAAATGTTGACAATTTGAATAGCGCCCTGTCAAAAATCATGGATATTAATTTCCACGCGCCTGTCTCGTTATCAAGCTACTTTCTTCCTTCGTTGATATCATCCAAAGGCTCCATAATCGTGGTCTCGTCGATGGCTGGTATCATTGGCGCTCCTACTCGTAGCCTTTATAGTGCATCCAAGTTTGCTCTTAACGGTTATTTCCACTCTCTTAGAATGGAAATGTCCCGCCATAATGTCAACGTTTCCATTATTTGTCCTGGGACTGTTGACACCCAACTGCGTTTATCTGCTGTTGACCTAAAGCCTTCGGAATCTAAAAATGATCAAAATGTCAAAGCTAACTCTGGCGCTGGTATGGATTCCATTTCAGGCAGCAAAAAAGGAAAACTTAGTCCAGAAAAGTGTGCAAAGCATATCGTCAACGCTGCAAAATATAATCACGATCTTGTTTGTATCCCATTCAAGTTTAAAATTAGCGTTTATTTAAACACACTTTTCCCCAGCTTTGTTGATTATTTAGCTAAGAAAAAGTACGGATACTTGTAGATTTATTTCTTATATTTTTATCCTCTCTGCTTATTTTGAATTTTAATTTCCACTATAATGTAAATTTTTAATTTTTCTGAAATGTCTATAAATAATAAAAAGTTTTAATTTTGCAGAATTTTAAAAGAGAATGTGTGTAGTAAATAAAGAACTGTATGAAAATTATATTTATTAGAAATATTAAGAAACAATAGTGGTAATGTAAACTAAACAAAAGGCTCGATGTTTATTTCAACTGAGGAACATGGGAAGTCTAAGTTGAAATTAGCCAAGACGTTTGGATGCAATACGCCAATACTTCCGAGTATTATTGGGGATGTGCTTGATGAAGATGCTTTATAACAAACGTAAGCAGATCTTCCATTTAGATAAGTGCCGATATCATTAGTGGGTTCTAAATAGTAACCAAATTCACTTCTCGAGTCAAAGTTTTTAATTCTTGGAACATCCAATACTTCCATGACTCTATCGAGTAGTCCAAGAGTAACTTCGAACATTGCAGACTGGTTTGAGTAAACTGCACAAAATCTTCTTTCATTTCTGCTCATCAAGGGTTTGGCTTCAACGTCCTTAAGAATAACGTCGCTTACTTCAAAAAGTTTGAAAGGAAGAGAGTGGCTTCTGTTTTCTCTGATAGTCTTTAAAATTCCCGGAAGAAGGAGTGATCTGCAAACTTGATACTCAATGGTTTTAGGATTAGCTAAAACAACAGCTTCATTTCCATTGTCAACTCTTTGTAAAAGTTTGAAACTTTCGTCGTGCGAACAAAGTGATAGAGAAAGAACTTCAGTCCAACCAGCATAAGCAATTTCTTTTCTAAGTAAATTAGTCAGTTTGTTGACTGGAGTTGGTTTAGCAATAGTGGTGATACTGGCCATAGCTCGAGGGATTTTATTGTAGCCAAAAGCAGTTGCAACATCTTCTATAATATCAACTTGGTGGAGAATATCAGCTCTGGTTGGTGGAACAGCAACACTGATTAGATCTCCAACAATTGGCTCTGCGCCTTCGTTAACTGGGTGGTCTTTTGGAAATGCATCTTCGTGGGTTCCTAATACACCAACTAAACACATTTTTTTCAAGTAAGAAATGATTTCTTCGCTAGACAAATTAATTCCAATAAGTTTGTTAATATAGTGGCTATCAGCCTCAAAGACTCTTTGGTCTAGGTTGGGAGTAATTATAGATTTTCCATTTGGTAGAGTTACTTTAACAGGCTCAACAACATACTTGTCGCCGCAGTAGCAACTAAACATTGTAACCATCATGTTCAAAACGATATTAGCTTTTGTTAGGTCAGTAGCCGTAATTTCGATAAAGACATTTTTGGTGTTCAAGCTAATTTTTGTGTGGTCACCGTTGATTATAGGAGGCATGCTTAGAACAGTCCCGTTTTTGTCAGTAACAAGTGGATATAAAGGTAAATCTTTGATGATATGGAGATATCTTTTTAAGTGCAAATCACTTTTGTACAGCTCCATCAATTCGACAGCAGAGTAGCTTTTATCTTTATTCAATGGGATAAAGTTGATATCAGCTGGAGGGCGAGCGCTGTATTCAAATGGACCCTCAATTGTATCGAGATCGTGGGTACCAATGGATACCAAAGATCTCTTACGACCCAAGTTAGCGTGGAGTTTGTCTTGGAGATCAATAAAAGATTTGTAATTGAATTTGTCGAAAGTGATGTTACGTAATACTGCAGCTACTACAATTGGTCTGATTTCGAGTGTGGAAGGCTTAGCAACCAATTCTAGCATATTTTGTGGAGTAGATAATCTGTAGTGAGGGGGCTGTTCTAATCCCAAAAATACAGATAACGACTTGCTTAGACCTTCAAAGCACAAGAGATCATATCGATTAGCAGAGATATCAATTTTAAGCTGAGGTCTTTGATCTAAAGTCATTTCATCAATAGACAAATTCTTCATTGCATCATCAATGGGAAGTTCGGAAGTCTATTATGTATACAAAGAAGAAAAATTATTTTGGGCAAAATTTATGGCCGAATAGTGATTATAGGGAAAAAACTAAACAAACATACATCTTCCTCGAGCTCGATTCCATACTCGAAGCACAAATCCTCGAATTCTTTTTTGGCTAAAATTAATGAGAAATGAATAAAGCTTACAACCAAACTAAATCTAATGAGGCAAACGTTAAAATCGATATTAATAATAAAAAATCTTACAGAAGTCGCGTCCTAAATATTCAAATAATTTTAATTTATCAACGGATATGGTAGGCATATTTGATTTGTGCTACTGATGATTGAAACTATAAAGAGCGGTTAAAAGGGCTTATTTAACGTTGTAATAATATTTCCTATTTTTACTCTCATTTAGTATCTTATAAATACAGCAAATTTATCGCTGATACTTTTCTGCGAATAATATCTAGGCATTTATCCCTACTTCGAATCTATCCAATTATCAAATGATAATCGATTTCCTGTTTCTACTTTCCAATGATTATTCTCTAATTGTTAAATCTGTCTATTCACCCAATAATGTGGATCTGCGAAGATGATTTTTGATCTATCCAATAGATTAAACTACCTATTGAGGCTTTTCAAACCTTTGCTAAAAGTATTATTACCATTTCATCTACTTATGAAAAAAGGTTTAGAAAATAATAAATGGTTTTTTTGCATGTTGCAATATTTCATTGAAAAATCAATATCTAAAAATTATATTTAGTATAGATATAATCCACCCACACAAATTTTGTACTGATAAATATATCATTTTTTTATTCAAATATTATGCCTTTTTTTTCTGGAATAATCATTAAGCTTAAAACCGCCTTAAATTCCTAATCAACTCATTCCCACTAGTGATACCTCGCAATTAACTTTTTTATAAACCTAAATAACAATCTCTATTGTTTATTTTTTCTTTTTTTCCCTAGAAAATAAATCACCACAATTGATAAACTATCTAACCAAGAATAATAATGTATTGGAAGATTTTTCTAGAATTATTTTTTGCTAATGTGACTACAAGTGCAGTCAATAAATTTTATATTCTCATTTTTACTCTTCAGTTATATAAACCAATTCCAACTTTAGATAAAAATACCATTAGATAAATTCTCGCGCTTTTAAAAATTACTATTTAATTTAAATTTTAAATTTACCAAGAATTCATATACGAAATTCAATGTTAAATTAATAGAACTATGTATCAAAACTTTCAAACAGTAATTCATTTTTGTTTTTGAAATGTTTTGCTTGTATTGTATACACTAGATATAATTTCTTTGAGCTATAAAATGTAAAAATCACTAATTCTTTAAGCATATTAGAAACAAAAAAAAAAATTTCTGTGCTTTTTTCGCAAACTTAATAAAATAACCAAAAAATAAATAAATAAACTAAACAATAAATATCTATTCAAAGTTATTATAAATAGTCAATTTTATAATTATCAGTCAACTAGCCATTTCGATCATACTGAATGGTAGTAGCTTTAAAATTATTTTATTCAAAAACTTAAATTGTAGGTCATCTAGTTAGTATAAAATAAATAATACTTTTTACTAATATTTCTTATTATCTAAACTCTCTTTGCTACTATCTTGATAATTTCTAGATATGTAGTCAGTCAATATCGAACTATTAGTCGTATCTTCCAAATCAATACCATGAGATATAAGTTTTTTTACAACAACGCCATTTTTATTCAAACAAGCTATCTTAAAAGTGCTATTAATATCTACCCCTACATCGTGACCTTCTTTCTTAAGCAAATTCATAACGTCAAT
Source organism: Smittium culicis (assembly GCA_001970855.1). Taxonomy (NCBI): domain Eukaryota; kingdom Fungi; phylum Kickxellomycota; class Harpellomycetes; order Harpellales; family Legeriomycetaceae; genus Smittium; species Smittium culicis. The sequence goes on from LSSN01000004.1 coordinate 5,632, forward strand.
ATCACTGTCAGTGCAGTCACTATTAAGAATAGAAACTGAGTTCTTTCTTATTGATACTGATCTTTCTACAAGCTTATCAATAATCTTAATTCGATTATTTTGTATGGATAAAGCCACGCCGTTCTCAACAAAAGATTTATTAAGCTTAGAGTTAGCAGAATTTATAAATATTTCAACGATATCATCATATCCATTTTTACACGCATTTAAAAATATTTTGGAATTCCCGAGGTCAATGTTATTTGTGTTCTTTAATAAAATTTTTACAATATTATCATACTTCATCTCTACTGCTAATTCAAACATTTCTTTCAATGGTTCATACTGCATCAAATTACATATCAAAATCAACTCAATTATTTTAATATTTCCTTCTTTGAAAACTTCCATCAGCTGTAATTTATTTATTGTAACTTTGTCATTGTGCTTTAACAATAAACAAACAATCTCATATTCGTTTTTTTTACATGCATTAAATAATCCATCTTCGTATCCATAATGAAGCTTTTTGCTATAGCTTAAAATAAGCTTAACTAAACTAGCTTTTCTGGTATTTATAGCCGATTTCAGAGGTCTGCTGTTTGCTACATATGGACTTGCTCCCATTTTAAGCATAAATTCGGATACTTCATTTCTCCCGTTTACACAAGCGTTAATCAAAGGAAACCCGTTATTAACGTTTAGATCACAATTGTTTAAAACCATCAAACCAATGAAATTCACGTTATTTGTGTTATATCCTGCGCATACTACATCATCTTCAATACACTCACAAGTACATCCTGATTCAAAAAGTATCTTCGTTGACTCAAAGCGGTGTTTTATGATTGATCTTTTGATAGACGAGCATTTGTTGTAGTGAGTATTTGCTCCTCGCTTCAAAAAATAGCTTATTGCTGCCTGACTGCTGAATTCTGATGACATTTCTAGCCACTCGTCTACGTTTACAGAGATATTAAATCCTGATTTATCGAAAAATTGTATAATATCTAAATTGTTATTTTTTATAGCGTTTTCGAAAAAAAGCTGACAATCAAAATTACTTATTTTTGTAAAACTGGAAATCAAATAGACAAAATCAACATCATTTGAAAGAATTGCTAAGCCAAATAGCTTTTTAAAGTTGATTTCCTTCTTGCTCATTACCTCTAGCAAAAGATGCGCCATATCGTACTTTTTGTTTATAATTGCATTATTTAAGGCTTCGTTTGGCACAACTTTTTCCAAGTATTTTACCTCTTTTTCCATATCATCAGTAAGTATATCAATATGCTTGTATTGTTCTGGAATCATTTCTATTAAACTTGTCTTTTTTTTTATAACAAATACTGGATGCATCGATACTACCTCTTCTTGTGTGAATGTCATATTTTTTTCAAGCCCATAATCTCTCAAATCCACTTTCATCTCATTTGCATTTACTAATAGACTTAGAACTTTTGAGTATCCCTTCTCTGCCATAATCTCAAAGCTTGCTATGCGATAAGAATTGATATTTACTAACGGTTCAATTTTATACCTGATTTTATCTACATCTTGACATAATTATGTCTCTTTTGACATTGCTACCTTCAATTCGTATATTTCCAACAAAACTTCTAATACTTTATCCCACCCAAGCTCCATTATTCTATCCAATAAAAGAAATCCAGGAAATTTTGGATATATTTTCTTTTTGATAAACGTGGAAATTAAAGCTTCTTTTTTTCCCAGCCTAGGATAATATCCTGAAAGACATTTATAAGTAAAAATTTCGTCTTTTCCATACTTAGAAATCAAAAAATCTGCCTGAACTGACGGGATTGTAGACGAGTGATAAAATTTTTTTGTTAATTTAGCTAATTCTACATTTTGTGCTAAAACGAATAATTTTGAAAGAATTATCTCGTCAAACAAGTTAAAGTCGAATTTTTTTATCATTTTTTTGTATTATAAATTGAACCAGAAATATTGATAATTAAAAGCTATGAATTAGTACCCATTTAAATGCTTATTTATCTAGAAATAACTACCCTTTTACTCTCGTTATATTCACACACTCCTCATATTTATATTAAATTTATGGATTGAATTTATTTTTTGAATCGAAAGAACTAATTTTTATATACGCTTGGCTATTTTAAAATCAAATATATGCACGTAATTTACTTATAAGTATTTTTTAATTTAAATTTTTCTATAATTTGGTTTAGTTTTTGCTTAATGGGGGGAGCACAACACTATTTATTATAAAAATTTAATTATGTATTTTTTTATGGCATTGCATGTTTATTTTGGCACAAAAATATGATAATGAAACCTGTTTTATATTTAAATTGCTCATTCGACTAAAATTTATTGCAAATTAATCGAAATAATCTTCGAATTTACTCAATTCATTATAAAAAATTTTTTTTGAGTATTTTTCATGTATTAATACCATTTTAACACTGAAACAATTATCTGTATGTGAATTTTAAGTATCATTTTTATTTGATCAGAATTCTCTATATTATATTTAATCATTATAATCCAAATATATAGTATATAATATTATTTCTTTTATAAATATACTGGGCTGTGGAGAATTAGCTGAGTCGGATTTAAAATCTGAAATATTAATTTAAATTTATAATAAACTTTAATAAAACTAGTCATATTATTTTTTAATTTTATAAGATCTATCAAAAGAGTATGATATTAATATATCTTTCCATAACTACATATAAAAAATAAAAATATTCGATTCTAAAAAATGGCTAATGTCTTGCAAAAGTGATTATATGCTATCTATTATATTCGAACGTAGTTCCTCAATTGGAATACAGTTTTATGATTGAATTTAAATAATTTTGGTTTATTCGACTTGAAAAAAAAAAATTAATATACTATTATACTATAGCGGAATTTTTCTATAAATAAATTGAATTGAAATATTTATTAATCAAATAACAGTTATATTCTGACTATACAAAAAAATTTCATTGTGTTATTTTTTTATTAATCCAAGTAGATTAGGTTATTATTAATAAAACCAGATTAATTAAAATATGTGCATAAACAAATGAATAAAAATGAGTATGCATATATTGAAAATACACAGAATATACCTGCACTATTTATCATTATAGTATTATTATCTCTTGCCATTAATATTAATAAATCCGATAGCCAATATTGAGCGAATCTGTTTCAATCCCATCTTGAGTATTTAAAAAACCTAATTACATTTTATAAAATGTAAAAAATATATTGTAAAAAATATTACAAAATTATAAGTGGGATAAAGAGTATTTTAATTTATTACTAAAATTTTTCATATTTGTTTTTAATTAAACTTGATTTATTTCCACTAAAAAAATAAAAATATTGACTTATTAAATGTCTTGCAAGCATTCAATTTAAACTGTTAGCATGCTAATATACTTTTTTATTAAAATAAATTATTTTTGGATTGTTTTATACTATTAAAATTTAAAGTAAATTTAATAAATAAATATTAAAAATAATAAATAAATGTTACAAATTTCATTCTTGCCTCGTGTTATACAAAAAATCTATGTCTAACAGAATAATTATAAAATTTTATTCTAATAAAGAAATAATTTATTACATCTTTTATTCAATTTTAGTTATATACATAAATTTAAATCTAATTACGATAATATAAATCATAGAATAAATTTAAATTCTACAAATTATATGTCATTCATTAATTAAATTGCTATTTTTTTATAATTATTAATATTCAAATCAGTATTCACAGCTCAATGATTTATTAATACGATAAGTGTGACATTTAGTAATTCTAAATTTTATTATTTATATTTTAAATTAATATTGTTATTTTTCTCGTATAATTTTTAGTGAATAAATTGTGAGAAATTTTAATTAATTCTTTTTTTAAAGCTACTTTAAGATTTTTATTTATGAGAATATTTACTTACAAAAATCTTATTTAGCTTTAAAATTCGAATAATATAATATTTACTTATAAAAATATTATTTAGCTTTAAAATTTGGGTAATATAATATTTATAAATTTATGGTCAAAAATTTAAATATTTTAAGCTTTGTTGAATAAAAATCCCTCTAAAAAATTAAATCATATAACAAGTAATTTTCATATCGAATTAAGGTATCTGGGTTTTATTTTTTATGGAATAAATTCTTAAAATTCATTACTGATTTTTTTATTAGATAAAAAAATAAATTATAACGCAATTAACTTATAAATTTTGAATTTATTATAAAGTACTAGAATTACTACGACTCGATAGAAATTATATACTTGTACAAATTTTATTTTTCAAAGCCAATTCTAATTAATATTTTATCTATTTATGTACATATGTGAATTTATCAAGAACATATTATTCATCAATATCATACAAAATTTTATTCTGGCGAATAAAATATGTTATAAATCAATCAATTTAAATATTAACGGATAAAATTTATGTAAATTGATATTAAATTAATAAAAAGAGATAAACTTTTAGATTTTAATTAGATAAAATAAACTAAATAAGTATATCTTAAAGAATTCAAAAATATAATTAAAACAAATTTTATTGTGTCTGATAAATAATAAACGAGAACAAAACGAATTAGAATGATGATTTTTATTTAATATTCGATCAAAACCAAAATTTCATCCTAGAAAAGCCTCTTTTATTATTCAATCGCAAGACACAGGAAAAAATGAAAATTTTATATATGGCAAATCTAGGATTTTTTTTAAAGTTGATTTTTTTTAAAAATTTATTATACTAAACTATAAGAAAAATAAACTAAAACTTGATCCTATTAAATTAAATTAACTAAATAAAAGGATAAAATGGAAAACGAACTTTTGTTTTTTTAATTAATATTTTTTATAAACCGTAAACCAATTTTCAATAATTTCATATTTTATATTTTTCTAAAGAAATATAAAAAATCAAAAAAATAGATTAAAAAATCAAAAAAATTTTTCATAAATTTTTTCCTAATTAAATATCTACATTATTAATCTTTTGTCAAATTATTATAATTTAAATCGACCAACTAATTAAACTATTAAACTATTTAAAATAAAAAATTTTCAAACACAATAATACCAATATGTTTCTCAGAAAATGAAGCTAAAGACCATATAATCGCCTTCGCTTCCAGAAATTTAACCCAAACCGAAATCTCCACCGAGAGAACTGGGGAGTATAGAACACATTAAAATAGATTTTGAATTAATTAAATTGAATCAATTTTCTTTGTTAAAATATACTTATATAAATATAATTTAATGTTAAATGAAGTGGATTAAGGTAGTTATATCTTACTATATATAATTTTAGAAAAAATGATATTTTATAATTGCCTAATGATGATTTATTTGAGGATCTAATTCTAATAAAATTCGATCCAGAATTTTTATGGCATTTTTCAATTTTTTATTATACAAAAATTAAATCTAAATTATTATGCTTAACATAATATTTTTATGTCAGATAGATAAAAAAATTCATAAAAAAATGTAAAAGTATTTATATCGTACCAATGAAATTCTGTTACATGAAAAATATACATTTTTTATACTATAAACGATATGAAATGAAAAAATAAGAGTAATCCGCTTGTTGATTATTATTTTTATGGAAATATACTTTATAATTCAATTAAGATGCAGAGAATCGGGATGAATATTAATATAAAGCTAAAATTATTGTTTTATTTTCGATATTTTAATTTAATTCAACTTTAATTTAGTAGTAAATATTTATAGATTATCTATTATATGAGATATTCTTACTGGATGCGGAACTTTTTTCTTAGAGTTTCTTTTTTATTATACTTATTAGGCAAAATTATTTATTATATAATAATATTTATTCTATTATATTTTCTAGTAAGATTTAGAAATAAAAGCAATGCTACAAAGTAGTGAATTTTTAATAGGAAAAGTTCCTCTATTCTAAATAATCTTCCATATGCATATATTCATCTCTAGTCAAATAAAAATAATTAATGAGGCTCAATATCAATTAAAACTTTATAAGTTAAAAATTCTATGACTTCATTTCGATATGAGGTAATTGAAAATATAATTATCGTAAATAATTTAATTAAAATTGTTTTCTATGGAAATATTTATTTTTGGAATTATATAAAAATGAGTAAATTTTAATTATTAAATTAAAAAACTAATCAATCTTGATATAAATTATAAAAAATAATCAAAAAAGATTTTTATAAATGAAAAATAGTTTCAGATTGATATTTTGACGATGTTGAATATTTCACTTTAGATTTTTACATTTATGAAATTTTTAATATTTTAAATCTTTCTTGAAAGATAGAATATTTTTTATCAATAAAATGTTACAATTATTTAGATAAAACTAATAAAATTCGAAGACTCGTCAATTTTTCGGATTTTAAACATTAGTAGCAAATCTTAAACAAGTAAAATACATATAAAAATCAAATTATTACTTTTTTATAGAGTATTTGAAGAAAAAGATTTGATAGTGACTTTATTTTCATGACATTTATTCAGAAAATATGCTGTAAAGTAAACAATAAAAGATAATAAAGTTGGTACAAGGTATAAAAAAGCTAATATGCTTATAAAACAAGTTCCTCTACCGATGTACCAACTGCGTATCTAAAGTGAAATAAGATCGATATATGAACTGAAATAACTATATAGGAACTTCATTGAGTGAAAAAAAAATGAAAATTTAATGTTTTATATGGCCGAGTTATCGAAAAACCATACTAGTCACCAAAAGCGACATTTTAAACAAATATTAATTATACATATATTATTCAGTTTAACTTTCGATGTACATCTAAATAATCTTGGAAAAAAAATTCAAACAAAAAGTATAATGAAAAAACCATTACCTATTTTGAAATTTACCAAAATCCGATATAATTAAATGTATATCATACATTTCAAGTACTAAAACACTCTATTAGACCGTTTTTTAATCTGCAGATCCGTAAGTTTATCAAAAGAAAGTGCCACCCAAAGTCATAAAAAACTCAAAGCAAGATAACTTTACTGATATGAGAATTCAATTTAATCTTTTGCAATAATTTCATTAACATTGGCTAAAAATGTTTTTTTGACAACTTTTTCAATCTCCCACTAATTATTTTTATTAACTCCTTATATTTAGTTTAAATTTATTTAGATTTTATGTATTTACCTACAAAAAATTAGTAACACATATATTGAAAGGTTAAAAAAATTTTTTATAATAATAATAATAATTGACGGTAAATATAAAAAACCCAATTATCTAAAAAAAAAAATCTATAGCTCTTAAAAGGCAGGCGAGATAAGGTTATTTTATAGCCGAATTATAAGCATAGTTTTTGTTGAGTCGTAATGGTAAAGTATAGCACGGGTCGAAATTTTTAGATAATTGAGGTGTCAAGCTGTTGGTTGATTGTTGTTTTTTTTTTAACTATGTAGTGAGATTTAAGTAAAGCGAATATGCAGAATTTTATATAGACAACAATTGCAATAGCATTATACTAGCATTTTGACTGTAAAAGTTAAAGTGTGTTTATTCTAGAGTAAAAGAAAGCAGCCAGTTTGTATAGTTAAAAAAATCAATATAAAAATTAAATGCTTGAAACTATCGTAAATCTGTAAGCTATTATGATTGATTTTTAACAAATAAAAGAAAGAATAATATGTAATACGAAGTAAAATATTCTATCTTTATTAGTACGTTGATGGAGGGGGAGGTGGAGGAGGAGGTTGGGTACTAGGGGGTGGAGGAGGAGGTTGTACACTGGGGGGTGGAGGAGGAGGAGGTTGGCTACTAGGGGGAGGAGGAGGGGGTTGTATGCTAGGGGGAGGAGGAGGGGGAGGTTGGTTGCTAGGGGGTGGTGGTGGTGGTGGGGGTTGGTTACTTGGGGGTGGTGGTGGAGGGGGTTCATAAGTTGGTGGAGGGGGCGCATATGGAAGATTTTGGTGAGATTGGAAGTTATGGGTAAAATTTTGGTTGGAATTGGGGTCAGAAAGGTGATTTAATGTAGTGGGAGCATGGTAATTGATGGGGTAGGAAGGTGCGGAAGCTGGGGTATTTACATGAGATGTATTAAAACCATTTTGGAGAGGCAATTGGCTATTTGGATTTTGGTTGTAAATATTACTATTCTGGGGATGATTTGGCGGTACAAAATGCGTGTTTGAGGTTGGAATAAATTGGGTGGTATTATATCCATTATAAGGGCCATTAATTTGAAGGTTAAGATTGTTTTGTTGAGCGGGATGAGAAAGAGAGGAATTATTGAATTGGTTGTAGTTTGGGAAATTTTGACGGCTGTTTGTTAGCGATTGCTGATTATTCTGGAGTTGACCATAAGGGTTAGAAATATTGTTAGCTGGGGGTGGGATATGGTTATTAGCATGGGAGTTAGGGTGCACGTTAGTATTTGGGAGGGGTGTTGAATTATGCAGAGAATTTGCTGGGCTGCCATTATTAACACTTTCAGGTAAAGTTGAAGATTTATCGGAGATAGCAGTAGCAGGGACAAATGCTATAGCGCCAGGTATGGGATCGAAAATAGGCTGAGATTTAACGATACTGGCATTTGATTGATTTAAATGAGGGGCAGTAGTATTCGTTTCAGGAGGGTACATATTGGCATTTCCTTGGCTGGGTAGCGGAAGGGCGGAATTTTTATTAGATTCAAGGGATTTGTTTTTATTAAATTCAGATACTTCTGATTCCAGAATACTGAACAGGCAGCCTTCAAAAACAGAGTAGTCGAACTGATTATTGCAGATATCCATTATAATTTTAGGGTTGGAAGAATTATTTTTTGTAAGTGTGGTAGGTGCATTATTCTTTAAGCTAGTTTTAGAAACAAAGTCGTTGAGTGAATTAAAAACGGCGACTTTTGAAATGGGTGCAGAGTTAAAAAAGTGGTTAAATATAGAGGGGTCCATTTTATAAAGTTGTTGATATTTTGAGATATGCGAGAAAAAATAGCTAAAGTATTTAGGTTTGGACTTGAAATCAAACCCTGAAGAAATTTTAGAGCGTAATAGCTGGTAAAAATGTGAGTAATCTTCTGGCACATTTTGGTCATACTGGTTAGAGTTTGCGGATTTGGAAGGTTGGAAAGACGAGTTTAAGGTGTTATTATTATTATTAACTAGACTAGAAGAGTCTAGATCATTTGTAGGTGGGGATGTTGAGGTCAGTGAAAAGAATGGTTTATTAGAACCTTTGCACCAAGGAGGCAAAGCTTTTCCGAATAATAGGTTGGAGATAACTTTAGAAGTTTTTATGGGTTTAGAAGGAATTATGAGATTATAATTAGAATCTAGGTCAAAATCAGTCTTCAAAGCATCAAGTTCGTCGCTAGGGCTGAAGTTAGTTGGTGAATCTGGACAAGCTAACAAATCAGAGGCGTCTAGAGTTGGGATTGAAGAATCTGGGTATAATTTACGGAGAGAATCAGCGGGAGCAAAGCTATTGTCGATGAATTCAGGGTTTTGAGTTTGAGTAGAGGAAAAATTAGTAATATTATTTGGGGATAAGTTATTTGTATTGTTGATAGGATGAGGATAATTAGTGGAACTATCAGATTTATGGAGTGGGGGGATACTGGCGTTTAAATTATTAATAGAGTGATTAGGAAACTGAGGAGGTTGAGGAGATGATTGGGATGGGGGGTGGAAGGGGGGAGGGTGAAGGGGGAGGGGGTGGAGAGGAGGAGGAGGAGGTGGAGGGAGAGGATGATAAAAATGAGGATTGAAATGAGGAGTATTATAATTTTGGGAAGGGGGGATATGATTTGGCGAGTTGAAATTATGAGGATAATGGTTGGGTTGTGAGGGTAAATGGTGGTTTAAGGGGGGTTGTTGGTGGAAGTTGTTAAGTTGTTGGGGGTAAGGCCGCTGTTGATATGAGTTTTGTGGGTTGGTAGGATTTAAGGGTAAAGGGGATTGGGTTGTGGGAGCAATTTGGGTTTGAGGTTTAGCGGGAGGGGTAGAGGTTGAAGAGGGATTGTGTTCGCCTAAATCGATCATTAATCTCATGTAATCAGAATTAATTTGAGAATTTTTAATTTGAGATCTTTCAAAAGCGGCAGGATCAGAGAGGGCGATGCAATCTTTGGAGAGATGGCCATGGCCGTTGCAAATGGAGCAGACGATAGAGGAGGTAACGTTTTGTTGTTCAGTACATTCCCATCTGCGATGGCCGGGTAAGCCACAGTTAGGGCAGGTCTGGAGGCCAGCTTCGTCTTCTTCGCGAAGGGTGCCGTTGAGAACGGCAAGTTCACGGAGTTGGAGGGTTTTCAGTTTATTGTGGCTTTCAGGGGAGATGATAGTTTGGTTGACGATGTCTTTAACGACTTTGATGCCTTTATTAACCTTTTCAACAGAGTCGGCGATGACGTAAGCGTGGAGTTCTTCGTCAGCGCCAGGGAGCATGAAATCGTCTCTGGTTTTGCCTTCTTTTATGGAGCCTTTTCCTCTGATAGATATTTTGCAGCCCGATTTAGCTTCAATTTGTTTGAGGGTGTTACCACGGGGACCAATAAGGAGACCAATGAAGTTGATGTCAGGATGGTCTTTTGTTGGGAGGAAATATTTATCGCTGAAGCGGGTAGCTTTGCGGTAGTCAGGAGGGGGTTTGAAGTCGGGGTTAACGGCGATTTGGTTTTCGATGAGGGAGTTTCTTTCGTCGTCGATTTTCTTTCTATATCTATATTCGCGGGTGTTGACACGTTTGCCTTCGCTGTTGTAAATAGGTTCAGGGGATGGGGAACGTTCTTTGTTAGCGGGTATTACATCGTTTAGGCGTAGTTTTTTTGAGAGTTCTTCGATTCTCATGATCTGGGTATAGTTTTCAAGCTGGGAGTTGGTTAGCTTGACAGTGATAGCGGTGGGGGCACCCGGAAATTTGACAGCAGAAGCAGGGTCGCCCCATCTGTTTTTTCGCTTTTTCACGGGGCGATTTGAGGGGTCATCTAAGTTATTGCTCATAGAATAGCAGGCAATTATGTGTATGTATAAATGGGAGAGGCGAGTTTTAAAGGGGAAATGGGTTATTATTATTTTGGTGAGTGAGTAAGTAAGTAATATATCTAATTAGGGTTAAAGAACAAAAAATAAGGATAAAGTCAGTTTATTGAGCTGAAATGTAATTGAAAAGGAGAAAAGATTTGGAAAAGCGCTTGTTATTGTTGACAGAGTAGAAATCAATTAAAGAAATCGACTTAAATCAAAGGAAAACAAATGTGTAAAAGAAAAGGCCAATAGTAGCGCGAGAAAATCATAGGCAAGCAAGGAAAATTTTTTTTTTTTTAGTTTGCATATATAGGTAGAGCCAAAAAAGAAGAAAAAAACTAGGAAAGAGAAACAAAAATGCGCTATAAAAGGAAATTATGGGAGATTCTATAGGAAGGATAAATGCACCAATAAGTTGTTAGATGTCGGAGATAAGATGGGATTGGCTAGTAGGTGAGGTAAGGCAAAGATTTGAGGGAAGAAGCCCATAATGCGGATATAAAAAGGATCGAATTTTTTAAGTTATGTGTAGAGAAAAGTCAGAAGCAGATAAAGGGACACAGAGGACATAAGTCCAGACGACTGATTGGGAGGTATGGACGAGGAGTGGCTTAGTCTAAAGAGGAGATGTTAAATTCAGCGTGGATCTGTTTGATGCTTTTGCCCTGGATCTCAGCGAGCTTTCCGAGGATAAGTTGAGCGGCATCTTTGGTCTCGTTGTACAAATGAAGGTGCTCAATATGGTTCTTGACAACAGTTTGTGCGTCTTGTACAGGGTAGCCCCACTTTTCGGCGACTAAAGCGTGCTCGGTTTTTAGCGTATCGAGTTCAGCTTTAAGCTGTTCGATTTCTGCCTCCAAAGCGCTGTATGATATAGACAAAAATTAAGTGTTAAAAGCGAGAGTGATGATGGCATTGGTGTTTGGCTGCGTAAATACTAGCTATAAGGGTGATTTTTACTATAGATCAGGAGCGGTAGATTTGGAGATAGGTCTCGATGTACGGGCTTTAGTCGGAGTCTCCATTATAGAGGTATAAGACAGGAATGATATTGAGATAATGGTGCTTTTGAGAAGAGTTTAGATGGATATGAAGTATGGAGGGAATTACGAGACGAAGAGATTTAACGCTTAAATAAACGCAAAGGGATTAGATGAGAAACAAATTAAAGGGAATGTAGCATATAGAATTTAGCAGCAAAACAGGGGTGAATAGCCAATCAATAAACTTCAATAATTGGGTAAAATGCAAGCATAGCTAAAAGTGTTTAGGTTATTAGAATCAGGGAATATATATAGAAATATTGTACAAAAATAAAGAGTGTGTGATATGCTGGAAAGAAGGGGAAGGTGTTAAGACAACACAGCAGTAAAATAGTAAAAGTTCTGCACTGTGATATAATGTAATAGGAAACCGCAAATAATCTATAGACTGAGAGCTTTAGTCCCAGATATTATTAAGGAGCGAGGAGTGTGAGGACATTTAGCCGAGGAATTGAGAGAACTTGTGTTCGAGAGTTTTTGAGTACGAGTCGAGTTCGTTTGCGAGAAGTTCCAAGTCCTCGACCTGGGAAACAATGGTATCGGTCTGGCTCAAGTACAGCTCGAGTTGCTTGTACGTTTGCTGGATCTTGGTTGCTTGAGCTAGCGAGTTCTGGGCTTCGGTCGATAGCTTGTCGAAATTGGTTTTTGCGGCCAGATTGAGATTCTCGAGCAGTAGCAGGTCTTCGCCCGAGCTGTTTATCTCGGCTAGCAGGTACTCCTGCAGCTTGTCAAACGCTTTTGCGGACGATGCTTTGATTCTAGAGTAGTCTCGTTCCTGTTTGTTCTCCATTATACTGTGTTTTGCAAAAAAGATGAAATTATTATTGCGTAATTAAGCCTCAATGGTTATCGAACAAAGTTAGTGTTTTTTTTATTTTTATATTGGCCTGGGTATTATTTTGCAGATAACTGGGTAAACCATCTGGAATCCCCTCCCGACATTCACCATGAACGGAAATTGTGTTATCACCCATTTGTTGAGTTGTTTCGCAAATGTTGACGATTATTGGATGTCTAATCACTAATACGAATGATGCGCCAATTATCACCAGCTACTTAATTAAAACGCTTTGTTGGCGGTAAAAGGCAGAGTTTTGTGCAAAAATAAACCTTTACTTAAAAGGCCTTCAAGCGAAATAACAGCGATATTTATTCATAGCTCTCGATTCGCACAGTCATTGCTGTGATAATGTTTCAAGGCACAGAACCTTTGCTCATTTGAAGCCCCAGCAATCTGCAGTGGGTCTTAGAATCAGCTGTATAGCTTCTTTATGGAGGCCTCGACTTTAAAGCTCATTAAACTATATACACATATGCAATAAACAAAGTCTAGACTATAGAACAGCGCCTCTCTTTTATTTCAAGAGGATTAATTGAATCTTTTATACTAATTAATTAACAAGTTTCTGCTCTTCCAGTTGCAAATAGCTGGCTAGACTCTTTTTTTTTTTAGGTCTATAGCCCTCGGCACTCAAATATCCCGCTCAGATCATTTATGAATAAAAACCATTCGCCAATAATTTCAAGAAGAAAGTCATATTATTCATGCAAAGACTAAAAAAAAAGAACAGGGCAATATTGTAGGAATATACTTTGCGTCACGCTACATTCTAGATGCGAGTATTTATAATTAACCTAACGCTGCAAATCTAGAAGCCACCCTCGTCTCTCCTACTGATATTGGCAGCTAAACCCCTTAATTTTCAGAATACATGTTAGTTCCGCCTCAGCGCTTATTCATGAATATCCATCCCTCCAAGCAGATAAATTCAAGTGCTCATAAAATCGATGGCCCTTTTCTTTACCAATCTAACTTGCGAAAATTCTCACTTGTAAGTTTTTCTATTTTAAAATCTAAGCTTATATTTTACTCTGATTTGTTTGCTAAAAAAATAAATAAATAAATTTTTGGGTTTGCAGGAATAAAAATTTGCACTAAAAAGCAAAAAATGGGTAAGGCAACTAACATTGGCTCAAAAACTAATAGCGGCCCAGACAAACAAACCCCTTTAAAAAAATAATTAAATAAATAAACAGCCCATTGCTGATCACTCTTTCCACTTCATATATGCTGTCTTTCCAATTCATATATGCTGTCTTTCCCGTTCCTCCCATTCGCCTTAATCCCACCAAAAAATACAAATCCGATTTATTATTTGTCTAAAAAAGCAAACTATAGTAAATAACAACACTTGATAAGCAAATTAAAGACAAGCATCGTTTAACAAGCGAATAATTATTAAGCTGTAATTGGGTAAGCAAATAAGAAATCAGATGACAGTTGGGTAGGCAAATGAATGCACAGAATTAAAAAAAATATATATAAAGTTTAAAAGGTAAAAACTAAAAAGCATAAATGAGTCTAGAAAGCGTTTATGCAAAAAAGTCTATGTTTGCCTTTCATATTCTCATATCTATCTATAAATATGCCTTTCTTATAATTTGTCTCTTCCTCCCAGTTCTTATTCATTTTGTATTTTATATGCAACAAATTCCTCTTCATAAGTATCCCTGTTTTGTTTTGTAATTTTACTATCCACTTTCTATCCTACACTCAAACAAAATCTATCTCTCTTCTCTCCCACTTTTACACCTACCTTTCAAATAAAAATTTTCATTCTTTACTAAAATCTTGTTCTATCTTTGGTATAAAAATCTTCCTACCTCACGAACTTTCCTTCCTACTTTAATAACAACTATATACCCCCACTTGTAAATATACATAAATTGATATGGATATTGACACCTCTGCTGATAAAAAGGTTGATATTGCTCCCCAAAAAATATCTAAGAACATGATACCTACCATAAAAAGTTCCATATACTGCATGGACGATGGAACAGAAGTTTCCACTTTGGGAAGAATAAATAAAGGTTTGCCTAGCTATTGCATACTCTTACCTTTTAACTTTTATCAAAAAAAAAAACATTCCTATTTACACTTATCTCCACTTTGGTTCCCTCTCCACACTCCCCCAATTCATTTCAGTAAAATATTTTATAAAATTTCAAACACTTTATCATTGAACTTTCTATTTAAATAGACGTTAAACCCCCAATCTCAACCAAACCAAAAGACGAGCAACTCTTTATAGATAACGATGTTGATAAAATTGATACCGATTTCCTTAAAGATTTCTTTTTCGACGAAGGCAGACTTACTGAATCCCAAGCTGAACGTATTCTAACTAGGGCCTCTGAAATATTCAAAGCCGAACCGACAATGCTCGATATTGATTCCCCAATAACAAGTAAATTATCACCCATTATATCTCATAACCCCCCCAATTTATCCATTTCATTTTATTGATCAATATTACTTGTATCCATTTTAGTTTGTGGTGATGTTCACGGCCAATACTACGACTTGATGAAACTTTTTGAAGTCGGTGGCGATCCTAAAAAAGTTAACTACTTATTCATGGGTGATTACGTCGATCGTGGTTACTTTTCTATCGAGGTATAAACTCCTCTTTTACATTTCTATTTTTATATCAACCAACCCTATCTCTCATTCTCTCAACCCCCTCCCCAACTCTTATCATTTTTTTGTTTTTATTTTAGTGCTTGCTGTACTTGTACTCTTTAAAAATTCAAAACCCAAAAACCTTCTTCATGCTCAGAGGAAACCACGAATGCCAGCACTTGACTGATTATTTCACTTTCAGACTTGAATGTACTCACAAGTACTCTGAACAAATTTACAAACTGGCTGTTCAATCTTTCAGGACTTTACCTCTAGCTGGTTTAGTCAATAAACAGTTCTTATGTATCCATGGCGGTTTAAGCCCCGAATTGCACACTTTGGATGACTTTTCAAAAATTAACCGCTTCCGTGAACCCCCAACCCATGGCCTATTATGCGATTTGTTATGGGCTGATCCTGTTGAAGACTTTGGCCACGAAAAAAACAAAACTTTCTTCATTAACAATCATGCCCGTGGATGCTCCTTCTTTTACAACTACCATGCCGCAAGTTCTTTCCTCGACAACAACAACTTGTTGTCAATTGTAAGAGCTCACGAAGCTCAAGATGCCGGTTACCGCATGTACAGAAAGTCCAAGCAAACTGGATTCCCAACCGTCATTACCATATTCAGCGCTCCAAACTACCTCGACGTCTACAACAATAAAGCCGCCGTCCTCAAGTATGCTGATAATGTCATGAATATCAGGCAATTCAACTCCATGCCTCATCCCTACTGGCTTCCTAATTTCATGGACGTTTTCACTTGGTCGCTACCTTTTGTCGGTGAGAAAATTGCCGATATGCTCCTTGCAATTCTTAATATCTGCAGCGAAGACGAACTGGATGAAGTTGATCACAGTGAACTCGAAAATGTTCTGGACACCCTTGATAGTGGCGATGAAATTGCTGAAGGCGGCGGTGCGGTTACTAAAAAATCTGCATCTAAAAGAACATCTGTTGCCAAAAGCAGTGAAGCAGACACTAGTGCCAAAGAAAACTTCCGCAACAAAATCCTCGCAGTTGGAAAAATGGCCAGGTTGTTCCATGTTTTGCGTGAAGAAAGCGAAACAATTAACGAACTCAAAGATCTTATGGGCGTCGAAAAGTTGCCAGCAGGCCAACTTGCTGCCGGTGCAAGTGGTCTGAAAAATGCTGTCTTATCATTTGACGAAGCTAGTAAATTCGACAAAGAAAATGAAAAGATGCCACCCACTCGAAGAAAGCCTTCTCTTAAAGAAAACATGGAATCTGCCCTGAAAAAGGCTATGCTCAACGAAAATAATGATTAAAAATTCCAATAACTTATTCGCTCGCTTACTCTGAAAATGCTTAAAAAATTTTTTCCCCACTTTCTTTTCTTTTATCCAGATATAAAAAAAAAACACCTACCAAAATCACTGACTTGTATATTTCCAATTTCTACACTTATTATCTATAACTTTTACTTTTTGATCTTTACAACAATGAAATGTTATTAAATTTGAATCATTGTAAAATATCTGACCAAATTTAAAAAAAAAAAAATTATGTGTTTAGAATTCATTAATATGGAAAAAGTATATTTTGTTTTGATAACGAGTTTTTTTATTATATGTTATTTTTTTATTTAGTGGTGAAAGAAATCTTGAAGTTTATTAAATTCATAAGGATTAAATTTGGTACCGAAAAGAGAACATTTGGAGGGATTGGGATTTTTAATTGCATCAAATTTCAAGTTAAATTCGTATATTATTTCTTTCCTGACTTTTTGATTCCGCCGGATAAAAGCACGCCGCCTTTAGCAGCTTTGTCTTTAAGCTCCTTCAATCTGGCTTGTTCTTCGCGCTGCTTGTTTCTGAAGGCAATATCCTCATCGTCCATATCGGCATTTTGTTGCTTCTTGGGCTTCTTTAGCGGCTTAAGCTTTCCTCCTTGACGGCCTGACATCGTAAATCTATTTATCCGCTTATTTTTTGTTTTTGGTCTTATTAAAAGTCCTTTTGTCAAATAAAACAAAAATAATAATAAAATGTATTGTTATGAAATGTCAAGAAAATAAACCACTTTTATGACTATCAAAGAAAAAAAAAATTTTCAGCTAAATTCTTCATTACAATTAAATAGCGAAATAAACACCATTGGTGGGAAAGAATTTAAATTAATTTTGTGTTCATTCCAAAATTGTTTGCTATTTTTGATAGGATATTAATAGATAATTGGATTATGCATGAACGTAATTAGCCAATAATACACAATTTGAATTTGGTTTGGTTTATCAGCGCGAATAACATTTGCTTCAATAGCTAATTAATAAGCGTAGAAAATTTCAGATAAATGGAGATGGACTTGGACGCGAAATTTAATATCTAACGCTATAAAAGTATAAATAAATTCATTTTACATCCAATTTTCAATATAACCATCTTAAAAGGCTTTTAGCTATTAAAAAATATCTCTCTTGAAAAAAAAAAGTAAAATAAAATAAAAAATTAAAAATTAAAAATTAAAAATTAAAAATTAAAAATTAAAAATTAAAAATTAAAAATTAAAAATTAAAAATTAAAAATTAAAAATTAAAAATTAAAAATTAAAAATTAAAAATTAAAAATTAAAAATTAAAAATTAAAAATTAAAAATTAAAAATTAAAAATTAAAAATTAAAAATTAAAAATTAAAAATTAAAAATTAAAAATTAAAAATTAAAAATTAAAAATTAAAAATTAAAAATTAAAAATTAAAAATTAAAAATTAAAAAT
>LSSN01000005.1:0-14600 GCA_001970855.1 Smittium culicis
CTGACCATCACGACTACCACCACATGGCTTTTGTAAACAATTTTGCCTCTTCTTTCATTATTTGGGATAGATTGTTTGGAACAGACACCAAATACCAGAATTACAGAAATAAGAGACTACATTCAAAGAAAGAACTGCCAGAAGCAGATTTAATAGAAGCTTTCAATCTCAAAATCAAAAAAATCATCAAAACAATTGAGAATATCAGCAAATTTTAATTCAACTAGATTCCATCCAATATAACCCTTTAAATACTCGCACCTTTACCACTTATTATAATCCAGTTTTATTTTTGTACTATAATTTCCTTTTCTATATACCAATAAATATTTTTAAATTTAAACTCGAAAAAAAATTATCTTTTTTTGTTAAATCAAAGTTAATAATATAGTGATTATCTAAAAATGTAAAATTATTATTAATCACTCTATGTAAAGCCTTCCAACTATTAATACAATATGCATCGCCTAATTAAACAAATAAAATTTCGATATAAATAAAACTGGTAGCATTAGCTCATTTAGATCTAATTGACCCTTTTACTCAACGATACTATTTAGCCAATAAATAAATAAAATCACCTCCAGAGTGAATAAATACGAAATAAACTTATATCTTCAGCGAGGGTTGGAAATTTAGAACCCTTTAATTGTACTATTTTTTTTTTTTGAAAAATTAAGGTTATTTTTTAAATATTTAATAGCATCGTAGCTCGCGAATCACATTATAGTTGGTAATTTTCAATCGAATAAGACTTTTCTCATAGATAAAACAATTCAGATAGTTTTTATTGTTTAGTTTATAGCACCAATTTTCTATTATATTTATATTTTTATCGACTAGTTCGACGCATTTATATATTTTATTTCTCGCAGTAAGCCAGATTTGAATACGGTGCATATTTCAGCTATTTCACTGCAGCTGAAACTGAGTAATAAAAAATAATAATAATGAAATTGTCATATTTTAATTATCTCGAATAAAATAAGCAGACGCTCTTATTGTTTTATACTTATAATGCAGTGGATTAAATTGCTACGAGAAAATCTTAAAACTCAAAAATATTTATTAATGAAAAGCTCTTAGTATTGTCGTCGAATAGATTAAACTGATCTTTTTAAATAAACGCTTTTAAAAACTTATAAAAAATCAAAGAGTGTAAAAGAAAAAAATAGTTTAAATGATAATTATTAGTGCACTAAAAAAAAGGGCTATTTTTAATAATTGAAAACAATAATATTAATTTAAAATATTGATTGCTGTATTCGCGGGGTTTAGAATCATAATATTCTTTGTATTTAGTAAAGCTTATATTCGTAATAAAAATAAGCTGTCTAAAAATTAATAGACTTAAATAACAAGCCCATAAAATATTTTTTTATAATATTTAGATAATTTACTGATGCAAAAAAAAAAAAAATTAATTAAAAAATTCGCCTATTAGCTCAATTATTTATATATACAAGTAATATTTATTAACTAGATATATCAAAATATTTATATAATAATTTAATTTTATTTGAAAAAATCTTCGTGTAATCAATATTGAATGAAGTGAATCGGAAACCTTTTTGACATATCCGCAATAAATTTTGCCATAATAAAATATTTATAAAAATTTTTACAGTTGGAATAATAATTGAAAATTTTGTTGAGTATTATTGAGGTTAATTATAACGGCTTTATATATCTGATAATTATTGACCATTTTAAAAGTATTTTAAACCCAATAGACCCAGTTTTATAGCTTGAGTGACAAAAAAATTATTTCTTTTAAAGTTTAAAATTTTTATTTTTTTTAAAAATAAAAAACCACAATAACCTTCTTTTTTAAATTAATATCAAAAGACATAGCTGTATATTTATAATCAACATAAATACCCAAAGCCCTTTACTTTATATGCTATTTTTTATTTCAAGTAAATAGTTCTATTTTTTTCTTAATAAAAATTATAATTTAATAAATTTATTAAAAACCCAAACTTTTAAAAGTATTTTTATTTTATATTGTTTATTAAATATGACTAATAATTCTATTTGATAAAAAAGTTGTTTAATACGTTTTTAATTTGTTTAATTTCTCCACAAATATTCTAAAGTTAAAAAAATAGTGCATTTTTATCATTTTATCTAAATAATAGTCAATTTTGTATAATTCTGGCCTTCTTGAATCGGTTTTTATTTTATCATTTTTAAAAAAGATAGTAAGAGTTGCAAATGTTGATGCTTAATTTTTAAAAAGAATTTATTAGATTGGAGCTATTATTAAGGTATATTTATCGATGTTTTCCCTTTACTCTTCCTAGATGTTTAAACTTAGTCTAGGATTTTTTTTTTGGCATAATAGCAAAAGTTTGAATAAAAGATTTCATTTGTATATTTTTCTCAATTTTATTGTAAAAAAAATTCATGTTGATTAAAACTTGGAAATAGGATGCCTTTTTATAGCTAAAAAAACTAATTATATAACTTGGTGTTTTACTAATTTTTTTTAAAATATGTATATGAATGTGATAAGATAAACTAATAAAGTAATGATAATAGTATATCTAAACACAAAGAGAAACTCTAAAATAAAAAATTCGACTAAGAATTAAATCTTTTGTATAAAAAAAACTGTCAGTAGTTTTTCATATACGAAAATTTTTTAAAGACAATTTTTTTTTTTTAGTAGGATTATTCATATTTTCTTTTTAGAGGATCAACCTTCTTGTGGTATTATTTATGTACGAAATATTTATATATCTACCACTATCAAAATTTCAAAAATAATACCAATATTTTTATAATAAATTATTCTTTTCTTAAAGATTAAATTTGATATAAATACTTTTTTTATCTTGCATGAAAATGGAAAGTTCGTATAGTACAGTTGCGGCTTAATGGTGATTTTGGTTTAAAGTACTCTCAATATTAATTAAATAGTATTCAAGTGGTTTAATAGAATATTTCTTTTTTTCAAAAATAAAATCGCAAATCTGTATTATTTTTTATATGATAAATTAATATATTTTAAAGAATTATTTTAATTTTTTTTTTTTTAATGTAATTGGATTTTATTTTAACTTTTTATTGGAAAAAAGTTAAAGTAGATTTTAATTCCATTCAGAAGCCAATAAACTTATCAGCTATTTTTTCTATTTATAAAATTTAAATTAACCAATCAATCATTGTTAGATTTATTTGAAATATCCAATTACAATAACTAGAGTTATTATATTTAAATTTTGAACTGCTTTATTATTTTTTTTAGAATATAGCCATGCTAAATTATAGTTCAAGACTATAATTTTCAAAGATTTATCAAAATAAGCTTTATTTTTACTAGACAATAATGTTGAATTTCTGGTAAATTATAAGGTCCATCCTTTTAGTTTTTTAATGAAAAATCTAGGCTTTGAATTTTGCTGATAATAGGTATTTAATGCTCGGCCTATTCTTAGGTATAAATAAGCCTATCCAAAGTTTTTAGTGTAAAGACTTATGCTTTTGTTTTTTAGGACCACATATATTTTTTCTAAAGCTTTTGAGTTATAAAGGCTAGATAATTATTTTCTATTTAATTATGATTTCGTATAACTTTATACTTTATTTATAAAATAAATCTTTGAAAAAATGTAGAAAAATATCGAATTAGTTTGGTGTTCATTACTAAAACATAATAAATTTATATTTCTTTTATTATTAGTTGAACTCGAAATCTGCTAAAAATAAAATGTCTACAATAAAGTTCAAATGTTTTAAAGGGGATAACTTTTTATTCCATAAAATAAATTTTTTAGAATGGAAAAATTGTGATACTTAAACCACTTTTTAGTATTTACACATTAATTTTTAGGCCTGGATTCCATAAATGAAAACTTAAAATCGCGGATACATAATATTAAATAAAATATTTAACTGCTGCCATAAACCGTAACCCGGTCAGCACAGAGCTGCTAGTGCACCATAAGGGGTGGATTGAAGGTTCTAGTACTTTTTGTTACTTATAGATGTTTATTTAAGTTGATTTACTAACTTTTAATCATTCATAAAACCTATTATAGAAGCTATTATACTGAAAAAAAAATAATAATTTAAAAGAGTAAAGAAAATACGTGGTTATTTAATGTAATAAATATATTTAGAATAATTGAATCAAATGAGCAATTAAAGAAATAGCAATAATGATTGAAACTAATAAAACCTTAGAATTTTTTTTATCTTCTATTGGCACTAAATGGATCTGTGTCGGAGTATGGAGGTGGTGCATCATTGAGTGCTTGTGCAGTTCCAGAGTATGGATTTGTTGGGTATCTTCTTAAACCACTAGCGTTAGCATTAGCATTGGCATTGGCATTGGCATTGGCATTGGCGTTAGTAGTAATTTGGGATTGAGCAGTTGCTGGTGCTACGTATGTAGTTTGCGAAAATCCAGAGGTAACAGAATCACTTCTAGTTGCACCTGGCTGTTGTTGGAACCCAGAATTTGTTGATACATACTGCTGCTGAGCAGGAGTGATAGGAGCTTGTTGTTGGTATTGTGCATTGATCTGGTATGATTGACCGTGACTAGCAGTGGGGAATCTTGGTGGCAACGCTGGGCTTTGGTCTCCTAAAGCTTGAGAAAAATTTGACACTGGAACTGGCATTGATGTGTCAGAATAAAGATTTCCTGAGTTTCCAGCTTGAAACTGGGTTTGAGAGCTTCCTGATGGGCTATAGATATTTTGTTGTTGAGAGCCAGTTTGAATAGAGGGAATATCCACTTGGTATGAAACTGTCTTCACTGCAGCTTCTAATTTAAAGTAAAAAGTTGTAAAATTTTCAAGTTATATAAAAAAGAGAAAAAATCAAAATAATATTAAAGACAAAAAAACTTACTGTTATTTACACCTGGAATAGCTTCGGCATGAATAAAGCAAACTAAGGATGTGGATGAAGTGTTATACTGACCACCGATAAATATAGTCGACTCCTCCATAGTAATAAATGACCTGCGAGCCAAAAACCTGTAATTACCATCATTAGGAGGCATGCCATCAACACCAACGTTAAATAGATTATAAAAACTCTCTTGTGTATAGTCATCGAGATATTTTACTTTTCCAGCCATAGTTAGACCTTTCATGTTGAGCTTATCAATAGGCAACTCAGTTATTCCTGCTGAAATCATTTGTATCATTAGTTTGTTATCATTTCCTGGGCTTAAATCATAGCCGTTGTATGGAGATGAATCTTGGGTTGATGAAAATTTTCCTGAAGCGCAACAATTCACGAAGCCTGAAATAAATGAAATTCTCATATTAGGTCTAGTATTAGATAAACTCTGTAGTCTGTTAACAAATATAAAGCGCTCTTGTGAGTGTGAGTTTGATGTCCATTGTGAATTTAATGTAAGCAAAATTTTGTTTTCTCCTAAGGAGTTGGTGGCATTATCTTCGTCAGGTTCACCGTATGGGTTATTCTGGGCAGCGCTGTTAGGTGAATTCATTTTACTCGAACCTCCAAATCTATTTGACGCGTAGTTGATTAGGCCCATTACACCCAAGTTTTTAGCACCGATTAATAAACTGTCTATATGCATTGGAGTTGGATAAATAATTGGGATCGAAGAGCAAATAATCAACTGTTGGGTTTGGTATCCAACGCGCTTCTCAATACCGCGGAATATGTCATCATACGCGTAAGGCGACATCATTTGCTTCTTTGTACGAAATGATGAAACATCTAAACCAACAACAGATATGAAAGGCCCTATGTTTTTAATCCAGTGCTGGCCGTTAGCAGATATAAAGCTATTATCTTTAACACTATTTGTCTGAATTTCATCGAATGAAACATGAGCTTGGAATAAGCACCAATACCTAATGGCAATAGCTGAAATCCCTCTAAATACTGGGGAAGAGGATATTGTAGAGCCATATGACCCAAACCCGGGGAAAATATCATTTTCGTCAATACAGAACATGTATGGAATAGTTGAAAGTGCTACAGACATATCCATATCCTTAGATCTAGAGATGTATCCGTGTTTAATTGAATTGAACCATACATTCATGTAGCGCGAGAAATACCATTTGGAAACAGCAGTTTCCAAAGTTTGGCTCCAGGGAGTTTCTTTTCTTATACTCTTTTCGTTGAATCTAATTCCGTTTTTAGTCTTTGCTCCAATGAACGGTGCTAATGGTCCGTCGATAGTAACTACCTTGCTAGTATTAGATCCGGGTATAACTTGGGCATAAGCTGAAGGGAGGTTTGAGTCAACAACTTTATCAGTAAAACCTAAATCTTTCCAAATATCATCACCATTAATTTGACCTCCCATACCTACCATAGCATGGAAAGGTAGACTATTGTGCTTGTTAATCAAATCACCCCAAAGAGAATAGCTGTTAGGGAACTGGCCAAGGTAGGCTTTTGTAGAAGACTTTGTATCGCTGTTACTTACACAGCACCAACGCCACGGAGTTTTTTGTGATGGGAGACAAAAGTTATAAATTGTAGAGTTAACAGTAATTCCTTGGAAGGAAAGTGTAGCTTGGTAAGAAACAGGGATTTCATTAATATCTGGAAGGAAGAATTTAATATGGACTCTCCAGAATTTGTAGTTGTTGATAGTATCGTCGAACACTAGCTCACTTGGTAAAACGTCTGCAAACTTTGGATTCCCTATATTTGTTCCATCCTTCCAAATCAATACTGAAGGACCTACAAGGGATTGTGCATTTTGAACACTATTTTGAGTAAGGATGCTAGAGTCTGTAACCATTAACACGCTACCAATCCATTCAGCCTTTTCTATGTCAGTATTTATATACTGAAGCACAGGGCCGTACAAAACGCAGGAACTAGGGTCGCTGATATTGTTATAGCCATTAGTAGGTGCTTGCTTTACAGTTTCAGGAGCAGAGTTATAAATGTTTGAAGTAGTGTTAAATACAGTGTCGGCATTAACTGACGTACTAAAAGTAGAGGGTTTATTATCACTGATTGACATAGAACTAAGACCACCAGATAAATTTGCAAGGTTAGACGTAGGATCAGAGCTAAAAGGGTTTGAAGAAGTAGCAGGTTGAGCTTGGCTGGGAGAACCATAGGATTGTGAGTTTGGAGGAGAAGAAACGTGGCTTTGAGGATTTTGTGAATGCGATATACCAGAATTTACAGTAGTGGTAGGATTAGCTGATATGGTACTTTGATAACCACTAGCAGCACTTTGTGTAAGATTATTTGGAGCGACCTGACTAAGGCTGGGATTTTGGGCTTGGTAACCAGTTAACTTAGCATCTTGAGATAAAGGCTGACCAGGTGTCTGTGATGAACTCATCACATTGGCGTTATTTGCTGGGGTGTAGCTCTGTAGATTAGTTTCTAGTGATAAAGATGAAGAATATATATAATATGCGAATAATAAATTTAGCAATTAATGAAATATTGTAAGAAAATTGAAAATCTACCTGTATTGGCGCCAACTAGCGGTTGTTGGTTTTGATAGGATTGATTTACTGGCGCGCTTGCATAACTACCTTGTTTGTTTAGGTTTTGATTTTGAGGGTCACTATAATAAGGGGTAGAGGCTGTATTAGCTTGATAGCTCGAAGTTTTGGTAGTAGAATTGGCTGGATTTCCTGCGGTGACGGTTTGATTTACTGGTGATTGAGAACTGTATGCGAGCTGAGATTGATTTTTAGAAGCAGTGTTACCTACATTGGCTTGAGAAGAGTATGTTTGTTGTTGATTAGAGGTGTCAACGTTACCTGCAGATTGTTGGTTCAAAGCTTGTGCACCATAAGGCAAAGATTGGTTTCCGGATTGTGCGTTATAGCTCTGCTGTTGATATGGGCTTTGATTTGCCGGAGATACTTGCTTACCCCCATTTTGCAAGACATACGCCTCTAGTTGGTTTGTGCTTTGGTGGGAAGGAGAGGTATTTTGAAGTCCCGTAAGCTGTGCTGGAGTCGAATTCATTTCTAACTGTTGAGCAGGTGAAGAATATTTCTGATATGAGTTTTGTTGGTTTTTATCATTTCTTTGATTTTCTATTTGAGAAGCGGAAGAAGTTTGCTGAGCTCCACTATGGGCTAAATAAGCTTGCTGATTAGAATGAGTAGCATCATAAACTTTACTCTGCGAAAAATTATTTGCTTGTTGAGAGCCATATTGAAGTTCTCCTGGAGTAGTTTGAGTGGATTGAATCAGCTCCTCAAAAGGATTTTTAGAATTCTGTGTAGAGTTTTGCGAAAGTGAGGCAGGCGGTTTTGAGTTGTCAGGATTCACGTTCTGCTGAGTGCCGCCCAAGCTAGAACTTTGATAGTTTGGGGGGTTATTGTCATAGTTCCCTGAAGGGCTCGAATTCTGAGCGTTAGAATAAGCATTTTTATCAGGATTCATATTTAGAATTGGATAATGTGGTTATAACTACAAGTAGAAGTATTTGTATTTGTATTATTTTAAGTATCAATGCAAAAGACTGATTTTTACATTCACTGTGCTATAGTAGAAAATTAAGGCTGGAAGTTTTTGTTGCTTCAATACTTATAGTTTTTAGTTTCTTCACAATGACTTTCTGTGGGAACAAACCAATGAGCTTTTCTTATCTAGGTTTTTTCGATAGTTCCAAGCCAATAGCGTTTCACATTAAAGTTACTTCTTTCCCAAAAAAATTTCGTAAAAACCCAAAATCTATACCCAAGGCAAAAAGTATCATTCCATATTTAGAGCAATTTAATTCCGTAGCCATTCAACAACCAGTTTCTCATGTAGGCAACTTCCACACTTCTCCAATCGAAATTCGTCTCTATTCAATGGCAATTCAACTCCAAGGCTATTAAATCCAACAACTTTTATGCAATTATATTGTAAATTGGATACAAAAAAAAAATCGCTAGTTAAGCCCCTAATAAAATATATACCCCAGCTATAGAGTCTATCCACGCTTTGAAAAGAATTGAATACAAAATTAAAAAATAATATAATGTCTAATATAACCTTAAGTGCTATAACTAAAAATTTCTGGACAAATAAAATTAAACTTTATCTAAAGGTTTAAACTTTGAATAAGTTTACTTTGCCAAGCTAATAAAATCATTAATTTCCTGTAAAATACTGGTATTACATCTTCAGGCTAACTTTAGATAATTTTGAAAGGAAATTAATGCTGTTTCATAATCAGGCATTACACATGTTTAGCGATTAATTTATCCAATCCAACAATACTAATTTAAAGACACTAATTCTTTTCAAGTCATTTTTACTATAAACTATTGTCCAGAAAAATAAAATCTATTAATAATTAAACTTTTTTTAGCTTGTTTAATCTCGCTATTTATTCTGATATTTTCCTATAATATATGACTTTTAGTATATATATTATGAAAAGATAATATAATACGATTCTAATAGTGTAATAAATTCCAATTTATGCCATCATTTACCAATAAGTGTAAGCAAAGTTGTCATGTTTATATATTTTTATTGTCATTCCTTTTATTTTTTATTTTTGTACACCTGATTATCATTTATATACCGCAGAAGAAACATTATATATATTTTCGAGAAATTATTTTAGCAGATATAGCCTTCTCTAATATATTTGCTCTATTTGCACACTCATCAATCTGCCAGGATTGACGGGTTTATTTATTCATTTGAATAATGAATAATGAATATTTTTTGAAATAGTAGTGTATATAAATGTTTGTTAAAGCTTAGCAATTTTTTTATTTTTAGCTTTAACTGTGCCTCATACTATCTTATTTTTTAAATCTGGAACAAATATAAACCGTTGAATCCTAATTTATAGACAATTGCTTTCAAAAAAAAAAATGCTAAAACTATTTTTAGGTTGTTTACACTCATCAATTCACATAGTAGAGCTTTCTGGATTCAATCAAGCTCTGGAGCAGAAGTAAGTCGATTTTCTAATAGTCATTTTCAGGAGCAAATTTATACATCTTTTATATCATATGTTGTTCAATATAAACGACTTTATGTTTAGTTTATCGAATATGAATATAAATTAATAAAACTATTCAAATTGGTAATTGATTATATTAAAAAATATACTAAAAAGTTGTTTAATTTTTTTATTTATTTATTCGAGTATAATATTTCGTAGAGTGAATCTTTGATTGACCAAAAAAAAAAGAAACAAATAAAAAAATTTACTAGTTAATATCGATAATAAAAAATACAAATAAAAACCATCTGAAAAAATCAATGAGACGGTCGAATAGGACTCATTTATTATAACTTATTATTTTTTTGAACTCAAAGACTAATATCTTAACCAGAAATCAATTCCAAGAAAATATAAGAAAGAAACCCATACAAAGAAAATTAAATTTAGTTATTCAATTTCTTAATAAAGATATCAGACTAACCGCATATGGATACAGTATATAAGTTGTAAACGAAGAATACTTTAGTTCTCTCTTGAATTTTAGTGATAAAACATTTTATATTTATTATTTATCTTTTATAATTAATTATTAGTTAATTTTGAATAAAAAAAGAAATATCATCGAAAAAAAGTTAAAATTGTATAGAAAACTTAATGCCCATAGCTTCTCAAAGCTAAAAACATGATTTAAATTTATAAATTGTTTAAATTATAATCTTTAAATAACAAAAAATTTTCGAACAAAGTTTACAATTAGATCACACTTAATTAATTATTTATTCAACCTATTTTGATATGTAATATTTTAAAACTTAAAAAACACCCAATAAAAACTTTAGTATACTTATTTTTAAACATCCTAAATCAAATTATTAATCGAAAATAAAGGTATCTGTATATTAATATCTACACAAATATTTTAGAGAATTACACGTTTAATAATACTGCAATATTGATTTAGCATTTTTTTTAAAAAAATTAAAAATTAATATTAATAAGAAATTTTTTTTTTTATTTTATCCTATTATTTATTGAATTTACTATTAAATTTATTTATTTTATTTTGCAAGAATTTAAAATTTTGTTTATTTTTGTTAAGGTTTAGTTTTAACTTATTTTGTTAAAAAATTCGGGGACTCGAAAAAAGAAATTTATTGAGCCACTATTTATATATAAAATAATAATTAAATAGTACTGTGTCTTGAGAGCGTATTATAAAAGCATTTTTTGATTGGATTAGCTTTAGATTTAAAACTCATGGTAGCTAGCAGAAATTTTTGGTACGCATATTACAGCAATATATATATTTTCCAACTGTGATTGAATATTTAGCCAAAATAATAATAATTATTATTATTATTATTATTATTATTATTATTATTATTATTATTATTATTATTATTATTATTATATTAACCTTAGTTTTTAAATCAACTGGTATATTAAACATTTCAAGAATGCTCGTATATTCGGATTTTTAAGGCATAATATATTAAATTCTAATATTTTAATCATAGAAATTAATTTTTTCTTATTAAAATTTGAAAAAGAGCCATTTTCCTTATTTATTTTGATGAAAAGTCAAAATATTTATAAAAATTAATAACAAGAATTTTATTTTCTATTTCTTAATTCAGTAAGCAGCCGATTTTAATATCGTGCTATACTACTAATACCTATTTAGTATAGCTAGTCCCATTTTAACTCTGAAATAACCTCATTATATATGTTAATCGAATAATAAAAATTATAAAAAAAATATACACATTCTTAATAATTACTTTGGAAATTTTATAAATTATACTAAGCATAATATATATTTTCAACATATTTTAGTTTTTGTGAGTAAATTTACGGCATCTAACATTTTTTTTTAAGATTCACCAAATATTTTTAGTTATTTAAATGATAATTTAGTAGTTTAGTAATTATTCAATCTTCTAAATATCTAGATAATATAGCCTCGAGTTATGATTATTCTATTTTATTTTTAATTCATATACACTAGTTAATTTTTACGATTAATTTAACATATCGCTTCTTTATTTTTCGCTTTTTCTTTATGAAATGTTTATTTTTGACTAGTATACTCATTAAAATAACTTTTTATTCAGAAAAATACTATAATCTCTATCAATATTTGCTAAAAAAAATTCACTCGACATTACCTAATATCCTTCTGTTCTTCACTTTTAGAAAAATTTTGATGAAATCTTTAATATTCATCGACGCTATGTGTATATATATAGGAATTATAAATTAAATTTAAGGATCAGGGGTCGATTTTTTATTGGTAATAATTTTAAAACCTAATCATACGAGTTTTTATTAAAAATTTTGAAAAGCTTAACTTTCCAAATTTGTGTGATTTAGCTTTTTTATACCTTTATGAAATGTAATTTGGTTATGAAACTAATTTCGAGGAGCAATACAAGGAAAGATATTATTTGAGCACTACATTAAAATTGCGCTATTTTAAATACAAATCTAAAATATCTTCCCAGTTAATTCTGTCTAATATCCTTAAGTTATACAACCATCGACTATCTTTCAATGTCAAAATAATAATTTATTGCTAAAAAATTTTTTTTTATAATTGAAACAGGCTTGAAGATAAATTTTTCAATAATTGCTTATGCGCTTCTTTTGTAGTAAATGAGGTTTTTTCATTTAATATGCTTTTTCCCACCAAATTTTTGATTAACATCATTAAAGTGATATTCATTATTTTTATTGGTATATTTAAGGCTAAATATTAGATACTATTCAGTCAAATGTGGGTTTAGTCTCCAATTTTGGATTTTATTTATCTGATTAGAATAATATAAGATGTTTTTTTTTTTTTTGAGTCAAAGAATTATTAAGAGAATATATAAATTTATCCATGGTGTTACTATAATAAAGTAAAAATATTTTAAAATCTTGTTCAAGCTTTTTTGAAATAAGTTTATTTTAGTGATAGTGATTTACAATCTTGAAAATGTTGGAATTTTTTAAAAATCTATGTAAAATTGATCTTTCATTTTTTTTATCGCATTAAAATGTTTGGATCCTCTTAAATACATTAATTAATTAAACAAAAATAAATATAAGACGAAGTAGATGATGAATATTCTTTATAAAAATGTATCTGTGTTTTTTTGAAACTAAAAGACATCAAATTAAATTAAATTTATACTTTATATCACCAAAAAATTTTGTATTTCGTAATAAAAAGCCTTTTATGGGCATGTATATTTACTATTTGTATGTTAAAAATTTTAAATTTACTAATATTTATTTAATAAATCTATAAATATAGCATATTTAATATAAAAAACTTACACTTTATTTCGTTCCACTATAAATTAAAACTAAAATATTAATTCATTAAGTGATAAATCTTAATAAAAATTCGATTCCAATAAATTATATTCTTTTTAGTACGAATTGTGTTATTCTTTAACACCACATCCACTTTAAATATTAAATTTAACTTTGATTGAGTTCAAGGATCATAGTATAAAAATTTTAAAAACTTGTTATTTCAACACCTGAAAGCTCGAAACTAGAATCTTTACATTAAAATAAGTCAGAAAAAACCTTATCAATACATATCCATATTTCAAAGTTTTATCAATGTTTTGAATCCCTTATAATTAAAACGTTTCTTTAATAAAATTACTTTCCATTTTTCCATATTATATTTTCCCTATATTCTACCGATTTTCGGAATTCAATTTTCAGCGATTTCAGCAATTTCTTATTTTATTTTAATTAATATCAGAAATAAATAACATATAATAGGTTTTTGTATCTATCAATAAATTTCAGAGTTTTTTACCTAAATATTATAATTAGTAGCTTTATTATTTTGAATAATATCTATTTCATTTTCCTTAATTTTATATCACTAGCAGATTCTAACCTATTATCTAAAAATTGGGATTGCAATGATATAAATTCGCTTTTTTAGTTGGGGTTAAATGTATATCATGAATTTAATTATTTACAATAATAATTAAACTCATCTTCTTTTATAGATAGGAGATTTCAAATTTATTACTAAATGTAGTTTTAATATTTTTTAGGTTATTTACATATTTTAAATATCACGAAATATTTCATCAAATAATCAATAGCCTAAAACAAGCTCATAAACTTTTTTGTAAATTTTTATTCGTTAACGTTTTTAAATTAAAGTTTCTATTTATATATTTATTATACATAACTTTACACCTATGCATATTTGATTAGCATAAAATACCTATAACGACATGTATATTTTTTATAATAGGCTTATTTTTTCTTATATACAAAATATTAGTTTTATAATAAAATAAAGTTTTAAACGCTTCTAATAGTATAATCGTGATTTATTTGATGTTTCTTTTATCTATTAGCCCAAAATGACCTGTCGATAATAATTGTTAAAATAAAAATTTTAAACAAATCGATATTTGATTGTTATATTATATTATATTATATTATATTATATTATGTTATGTTATGTTATGTTATGTTATGTTATGTTATGTTATGTTATGTTATGTTATGTTATGTTATGTTATGTTATGTTATGTTATGTTATGTTATGTTATGTTATGTTATGTTATGTTATGTTATGTTATGTTATGTTATGTTATGTTATGTTATGTTATGTTATGTTATGTTATGTTATGTTATGTTATGTTATGTTATGTTATGTTATGTTATGTTATGTTATGTTATGTTATGT